>JASDQU010013459.1:216994-233815 GCA_032191745.1 Picea mariana | reverse complement strand
TCCCTTATTGTCAGTAATATCAACACGTAGTATGTGGTGTGTCCTATTTTCTTTGTCTAAGTAAGTATGTGACCTTTATGTCTCCAATGAATATTTGTCCCATTTTCTAGTTGTTCAAGTCTTCCACTGATACTATACTTGGTGGTGGTGTTTTGGGCTTGTTGCCAATGTTTCAACAAAAGAGATGATATGAAGGACAGTTTCAACACTTTTTTTTTGTATGTTTCATGAATTAGTGTCACAATTTGAATGAACTGAATTGGTCAAAGTTCAACAGACACACCTCTTATCCTTTTCATGTTGCATTGTTGTGTTCTCTTTTTATTTGCATCCCATTATTTCCTGTGAGTTGAAAAACAATGGCATTGTACAATACAAGCATATTTAGCATGGCATAGCATAATAAGTAACTGTAAATATATATTTTCTAAATTCAATGGGAACATAATCTATGAATATTTACACATGTGATTTAGGATTTTTTGATGTTTGTGACGATTGACTGCCAACACTTCACTTGTCCATATTTTTCTTCTCCTGAAAAAAAAAACATTTGTGGGCCAACTATGTAAAGAAACAAACATGTACAACATATTGTATTATGTTCTCACTTTTTTAATATTGACATTTTTTTTGCAGACCAAAATAGAGAAGACATATAACATGTCATCATACCAAGGGTTCCATAACGATTATTACAATACCTAGCGGAAATATGTTCTTGATTTTTGTTATGTCTTGTACTTAGAATCTCTTTATCCTCTTCATTTATTGTAATTGATGCACTGCTAACAATATACAGATTCCAATGGGCATCTGAAGAACGTATTATTTGGGAACAACATGCAATATCGACATATGAGACAAGAAGAAAAGGAAATGCAATAAAAGACAAAGGTAAAATCATGCTCCTTTTTAGTTCATGTTCCATGTGTGTGCTTGTACAAAGTTTCCTTGCATGGGAATCTATTGGAAACCAAAGTTTTTTCAGAAATTGGATGATACCATGTATCTGACAATAATGCAGAAGTTGATCAATATACAGGAGGGCATCTAGAAACATGGTCAATGGACATGTGTTGTATCTTTTTTGCATTGATTACTTACTTATGGACTATACAAATGGAATCCATGCTAAATTTATATGATGCATTGGAAAGAGAAAAGGAATCTGTATATATGTAAAAAAGATATGGGAGTATTCTTTGACAAATTGGAACATGTAATTGTGTAGTTTGTTTTATATGTATTTCATATTTCAAGTAAAAGACAAATTATATCATGGTAAGTCCAATATGCATCTAAGAAAAATACGTTTGATTGTTCCTTGGGCACATTTGACCATAGATGATGAATAGGTCTTTTTTGTACATGATTTTCCTTTTGCAACATGAATTAGAGATTGTAACTAGACATGTAGTTCTCTGATTTTCTTGTTTTCTCATTGCTTTGTGACATGTCAATATTAAATTCTCCTAGAACGATATTGATTTCCTTCAAATGTTCATGGTGCAAGGATGTTTCAATAGTGTTCAGTATGCTGGTCAAAGTTGCATGGGGTGCAACATAGATATTACATATTGCAATTTGCGATCCATGAACTATTGGCTTTGTTAGCGATGCCTCAACATTTTGTTCCTTTGAAATGCATATGTTCCAAAATCGGTATATGTTTTTTCACTAGTATCATGACTCCATGCTCAATGCAATTTGACATGCAATTAAAGTTTTTAAATTGTTCATTTTCCATGCACATTTTCATATAGGTTTCTTGCAAGCACAAAATATCAGATTGCATCATGTCATAATCATTGACTATATCATCAATATGTGCATTTAGGCTGTGTGTGTTTAGTAAGAGGATTGAAATGCATGATTCTAATTGTATTGACTGACAATCATACTCTAGAGTCCATTTTGCATTACTCTGAAGGCATTTCATCTCGATGTCAACTCTTTGCTTCACCCTAAAGTTCTTATGCGTGAGAGGATTTAGAAAATACAATGACTTCATGTTTTTCACATGGGACAAGGCTGTGTACACCAAACTATGTTTCTATATTCCACTAGGGTCAAATGCAACACTATCAAGTGTCAAACCTTGTGAAATATGTATTGTACATGCATATGCGATTTGGATTATAATTTTTTTTTTGATCGTCACCTGACCTGTTTTTTCTATCATCAATATTGGTTTTGAAATGTGCAATACAGGTGCCCAATCACATGGAGTGTCTAAGTTGTACAGGTTAGATAACTTGTTTTCTTGTCAATGTCCAATAAGTGGATAATGGAACCTAATCCATAGAACATCAGTGCTATATATTTTTGTATATTCTTTGACCACCCCATCTACACCATTCACCAAGCCATCCTATGAATCATAATTGCAAGCATATATTTTGACTAGAATGTTGAATTTGAGGACAAGTAGTGTAGGAAAAGTAGTTGTGTGTTGATGGCATGACATATTTCCATGGTTTTTATCTTCTTTCACGTCAATTGCACTGATCATAATTTCATCGCCATACATTAGCAAAAGCATGTGATTATTATGCATTGCAACATACTTGTTTCTGTAAAATAAATATGGGAATGTTGGTTCTTTTGGTGCAAGGCGAACACAACGTGCACTGATATATAGCAATCCATCATTTTTCTGGTTAATTGTTCGTATTCTTTTCAAAATTGCAAAGAAAATTTCATCTCTCTGATGCATTACAATTCATAATTCATAGCATCTTATATTGTGTTCCAAAAAGTCGTATGTGAATGGTTGCATGTTGACTGTTGGATATTAAAACATTAGAGAATCATGCATCGATTGTGGCTAGTAAAGATCACCACATAACACCATGTCAATGTTTCCAAAGTACCGGGTTTGCATATGTTTTATGTTCATAAGTCGATTATCAATGGCATACATGAATCGAATTCCAATCAAGGAGGCTTCATCTATGAAGATAAGTTGTAGTTGATCATAAAGCTTTGATAATCTATCTAACATTTCTTTGCTAAGTGGAAGGAATTGGGACTTGTTGAAAGGCATTAGCAATGCAGAATGGATTGGTGTCCCACCTACATTGTATTCAAATTTACATGTATATGGAACTATTAGACCCTTTGTTTTCAAAGGATCACTTGTATTTCACTCAACATAGATTCGTATAAGCATCTAGAATAACACTTTTGCTATGAATGTTTTTCCTGTTCATGCCTCCCGTGTAAGAAACAAGTGAATGGGTGTGTGTATATACCTACATTTTTCCAGGGCAATGTCCTTGACAATTGCTTGTTTTTATTTGTTTAGAAATATCCTAATTATGTAATATTGTTTGTTCTCAAGGAAAAATGGATGTTTTGTCACCTAAAACCCAATATTGATACTTTTTCCATATTAGATTGTTGAGGGCATTGGAGATATGCTTGTAATTCATAATGTTCAGAACCAAGTCTAGTTGTTTTAAGCTCATGAAATCTATCATCGATGTTTGCAAGACTATCAAGTTTCTCAAGTGCAATTTCTAAATCACCCCATGTTGGGTTGATGTTGTATGTAAACTTAGCCTCACTGGTTTGTATTTCATCCTGATAGAAAGCATATGCAAATTCCCATGTAGCAAATCCATGTTTTAATGTGTCTTCTTTTTCTTCAAATAGAACATATAGAAAAAGCTTCTCACAACAAAAGTTCTCATGGTCGCCATGTCCACATTTATTGTAACTTGGTTACAATGCAAAGTGCATCCTTCATTACAATTTTGTGTTACCAATGGTTCATAGTGAATGTGTGTTGTATCTGTTTCAAATGACATAATATCAATTGTTTTATCAGATTTTGAATCAACAATGTAGGACTGGACAATGATACCAACAACGGATGACCAGACCTCAATATTTACTTTGGATATGATTGATACCCAATGAAAATAAAATGGTCCACCCTCTGTATTTCCCTTTTCATTTGGAAATTCCATTTCAATCAGACACATTTTCCAACTCTGACATGCTCTCACACTTTGCATAACATCAAGTGTTATATGTTGACGCAAACAACAAAAGGCATTATGATTTCCACCTATAAGTGCATTGCAAAAGGACTAGACAATGTACATTCTTAGAGACTACACATCGAACTTTGTCGTGACCAAGAAACAAAGTGCAGTGAATAGAATCTCACCACAACTAGTTGTACTAGTTTTTAGTATATCTAATCCACAAATATGCGTATCCTACATTCGACGTTTCCAATCGAATTCAAGCTCTTTGTACACGAGGGACAAGTAGGTATTAGATATTCCAAAATTTCATATGGAATATATTTTATAAAACAATGGTTCATAATGACTAACAAGAGGATTATTGTCATGGAACAATATACAATACAGATCTCTACTTGCATTTATGTTGGATATCAAGTACCTTATATTCCTTGTTATTGATCAAACTGTGATAGATATCTTTAGCCAGTTGGCTAGCCAACATATGAAAAATGTACCACCCCATAGACTTATTTCATTTCCAAGTTGATTCGCAAATGCATATAACCACATATTTGAAAGATACGCACCAACATCATGAATGTCATGCAACTGATACAAAAAGTAAGACACCAATTCATACTGAACATTTTGTTCCTTTGAAATGAATATGTTACAAAATCATTATATGTTTTTTCACTAGTATCATGACTCCATGCCCAATGAAATTTGACATGCAATTAAAGTTTTGAAATTGTTCATTTCCATGCACATTTTCATATAGGTTTCTTGCAAGCACAAAATATCAGATTGCATCATATCATAATCATTGACTATATCATTAATATGTGCATTTAGGTTGCGTGTGTTTAGTAAGAGGATTGAAATGCATGATTCTGATTGTATTGATTGACAATCATACTCTAGAGTCCATTTTTCATTACTCTGAAAGCATTTCATCTCGATGTCAACTTTTTGCTTCACCCTAAAGTTCTTATGCATGAGAGGATTTAGCAAATACATTGACTCCATGTTTTTCACATGGGACAAGGTTGTGTACACCAAACCGTGTTTCTGTATTCCACTAGGGTCAAATGCAACACTATCAAGTGTCAAACCTTGTGACATATGTATTGTACGTGCACATGCGATTCAGATTGGAATTTTTTTTTGGATCTTCACCTAACCTGTTTTCGCTATCATCGATATTGGTTTTGCAAAGTGCAATACAGGTGCCCAATCACGTGGAGTGTCTAAGTTGTACATGTAAGATAACTTGTTTCCTTGTCGATGTCCAATAAGTGGATCATGGAACCTAATCCATAGAAAATTAGTGCTATATATTTTTGTATATGCTTCGACCACCCCATCTACACCGTACACCAAGCCATCCTATGAATCATAATTGCAAGCATATATTTCGAATAGCAAGTTGAATTTGAGGAAAATTAGCATAGGAAAATTAATTGTGTGTTGATGGCATGACATATTTCCATGGTTGTTATCTTCTTTCACGTCAATTGCACTGATCATAATTTCATCGCCAGGCATTAGCGAAAGCATGTGATTATTATGCATTTCAACATGATTTTTTTATGTAAAATAAATATGGGAATGTTGGTTCTTTTGGTGCAAGGAGAACACAACGTGCATTGATATATAACAAGCTATCATTTTTTGGGTTAATTATTCACATTCTTTTCAAAATTGCAAAGAAATTTTCATCTCTCTGATGTAATGCAGTTCACAATTCATAGCATCTTATATTGTGTTCCAAAAATTCGTATGTGAATGGTTGCATGTTGATTGTTGGATGTTCAAAAATTAGAGAATCATGCACCAGTTGCGCCTGGTAAAGATCACCACAGAACATCATGTCAGTGTTTCCAAAGTACTGGGTTAGCATATGTTTTATGTCCCTAAGTCGATTGTCAACGGCATACACGAATCGAATTACAATCAAGGAGGCTACATCTATGAAGATAAGTTCTAGTTGATCGTAAATCTTTGACAACATGTCTAACATTTCTTTGCTAAGTGGAAGGAATTGGGACTTGTTGAAAGGCATTAGCAATGCAGAATGGATTGGTGTCCCACCTACATTGTATGCAACTTTACATGTATATGCAACTATTAGACCTTTTTTTCCAAAGGATCACTTGTATTTCACTCACCATAGATTTGTATAAGCATCTATAATAACACTTTTGCTATGAATTTTTTTCCTGTTCATGCCCCCCGTGTAAGAAACAAGTGAATGGGTGTGTGTATATACCTACATTTTTTCTGGGCAATGTCCTTGACAATTTCTTGTCTTTATTTGTTTAGAAATATCCTAATTATGTAATATTGTTTGTTCTCAAGGAAAAATGGATGTTTTGTCACCTAAAAGCCAATATTGATACTTTTTCCATATTAGATTGTTGAGGGCATTGAAGATATGCTTGTAATTCATAATGTTCAAAACCAAGTCTACTTGTTTTAAGCTCATGAAATCTATCATCAATGTTTGCAAGACTATAAAGTTGCTCAAGTGCAATTTCTAAATCACCCCATGCTGGGTTGATGTTGTATGTAAACTTAGCCTCACTGGTTTGTATTGCATTCTGATAGAAAACATATGCAAATTCCCATGTAGCAAAGTCATGTTTTAATGTGTCTTCACTTTCTTTGAATGGAACATATAGAAAAATCTTCTCACAACAAAAGTTCTCATGGTCATTGTGTTTATTGTATTTGACAAACTGTATTACATTTGTTTTTTTCCTTTTTGATATGTATTCACCATTTTTCTTGTAATTAGATACAAAATATGCAAGGCAGATATGTCTAAGACAAGATGGATGCTCAATGTAGTAATCAATAATGGAGTGGCACATAACGTCTTCTGAATTATCAGGTTGTTATTTTAGTAGGAATGGTGGCTTAATCATAAATGTGTGTTCACTAGGAGGAGAGGTGATTATGGAAATACACTCCCTTGAGCTCAAATTCAATGGGAGGGAAATAAAAATATGAACGACCTGTTGAGATGAAATTTTATGAAGATTAAGCAATGCATTTCCAAGTGTATGTATCATTTTCATGGCATCAATTCGACTTGTTTCATGTTATCTGCTTATTTTACGTAAACGCACTTGTCATAGATTTGTCAACTTTTTTCAGATACGAGGAATAGTACAATGCCGCAACATATGCATTGAGCACATACTGTAAATTTGTATTCACATTCCAGATATTTGGCATGTCCCTAGCAAAGCTATTGTTCCAAATATGTGATGGTTTTCGTTTTAGGAACATCATTGGTTGATTCAATGTAGATTGAGTAGTTGAATGTACTCATCTTCTGTTATGCTCAAGTGCATCAAAAATTCCTCAAAGCTTATCAAGTTTGCATAATATTTTTTCTCTAGAAATTTGAACATGGATTTTGATTTTTCAACAATAACAACGTTGACTAAACTAAGTGATTCAATGACCTTCGTGGTTCTCATTGGCGACATAGGGAAATTGCATATACAATGCAAGTTGTTTTTTCTTTTACAACTCTTTGTATGGTAGTGCCTATGAACTTTTTCCAGCTCTAGATCTAAATGATCCATGTCACAACTAATGTACTAACCCAATTTTTTTTATATTTTCATGTTACTGTCCTTTCTATATATTGGAGCATTTCTACCCACAACAATCTGTGTTCATGTTCACTTCCCCTGTTCTAAAACGCTTTCACAAAGTAATGATCTGAAACTTTTCTGAAGAATGTGTCATCATGACATATCATTTCTTTTAGATGTTCATTTTGTGTCTATAGTAACGTGTACATGTCATTGGGTATTTCCTTATGAGGTAGTCAATATCAATGTCTTCTAATGTATCCGTTTTCTTTCTCGTTTTCCTATTTCTATCTAACTTGTTTAGTGTACTCACTAATGGAGTCCATTGGTGTTTTGCACTTGTAAATGTGACAAAAAAGGTTGGGGGACCCAATTTTCGGATCATTGCAAATAATGTCTTCTTGATTTTTTTCAAATGATCGGGAGAGATCCAAATGTTTTTGAAATCTATGTATTAAATATCATATTTCAATAGTTTTTCTAAGTTTTCTTTGTATTTGACATCTTTTGCTAATATCTTCCTTCCATGCAATTGAGCCTTTTTTATTCGCACCCAGAAGCAAGAAAGCACCTTTGAAATTAGTATTCGCATTGTCTTGATAAACATATTTGTTATGTGACATGAGAAGTCACTGCTTGCTTCTAAAAATTCCCATTTCACTATTTTTTGAAAGCTAAAATGTTTTGTAATGTCATCATCACATGCGTCTCCATATAAAAGTGTTGGCAAGTTCATTTCCTCAGCATATTTCCTTGAAAATTCCAAGAAGATGTTGACCTTCAACATACACGATCTCCACGATATTGTCATGCAAGTCACAGATCCGTTGCGACTCAATCAATCCATGAGTCAAAGTCTCAGTGGGATTTTCATTGTTTGATTCATCATCTAAACCCATTTTTGTATTGGTCTGTACATTTTGCGTCGAGTTGGAATTTTATTCTTAAAGAACATGATTCTATTCCTCGTTTATACATATGTTTTTGACCATATACAAGTTTCTGGAGGTTAATTGTTTCAATGCTTTCGTGACAATACTGACATACACTCTACTTGTATGGTATGCATTCTTGTATTGCAAATGTTGGTTCAAGGAAACAACTATTGTTAGGGTTTCATTCATGGATTGTCGCAATTTCTTTTGCACAACATCCATGTGGACAATTACATTGATAATTGATCCCGTTAAGAACATTTGAGACCGTTTATAACCCCATAGTCTAATCTGTGCAAATTTAATTCACATTGACACAAGTCTTTATTCATGCTCTGAAAGTGTACCTACATCCGCTAATGGTATGTTACGTCTTATTTCGTCTGTTGTTGCAAATTTTGACATTTTTCCATTTTGGAGTGACCTCTTGCATGAAATGCATATTTTTCTATTTGTGAACATTTTCTAATTCATTGTAGTTCCTCACAAATTACACATGTCACCCTAAGAGTGTCTTTAATTTGTTCCATATAGAATTCCTTTGAATTTTTCTTTTGTACATGTCAATGCCCAACATGTATGTGTTCTTTTTGTTTCTTGTATTTGGAAACAATTTTCTTTGATCTATGGAACCTTACGTTTGGACTCCTCTGAAGATAGTGGCTTATGCTCCAAATGTGATTGTTTTTTTGTCTTTCACGTATGTGCTTTTTTAGTTGATGGTAATTGAATTTATGCGCTTGGGATGAAAATGGACCTACTTGATGACACTCGTTCTCCAGGATGGAACCACTGTTTGTTCTAAGCATGATCTATGCACATTGTGCACTACACACAACTTGTTATCCTTTGCATTGGCCATGTGTTTCTTGTCTTCAATAGAGAACATGTCAATGCAAGTGTGTCTTACACATATGATTTTTTTTAGATCATGGTATGCAAGTCTAGGATTCTTAGCAACGTTTCCAAATTCTCAAAGATGAGATACATCAAAGGAATCATTTTTACTTGTTGAGATTCTTGTTATAGAACATTCCTTATCAGATGCATGGTGATATTGTTTGATTACATCGACATGAAGCATAATGCGATTATTATTAAGTATTGGATTAAGTGTTCCTGTAATGCTATGTCGGTTGCCTGCATCCACCATGTCCACATTTACTACAACTTGGTTACAATGCAAAGTGCATCCTTCATTGCAATTTTGTGTTACCAATGGTTCATAGTGAATGTGTGATGTATCTATTTCAAATGACATAATATCAATTKYTTTATCATATTTTGAATCAACAATGTAGGACTGRACAATGMTRCTAGCAACRGAYRACCARACCTCAATATTTACTTTGAATATGATTGATACCCAGTGYAAAGAAAATGGTCCACCCTCTGTATTTCCCTTTTCATTTGGAAATGACATGTTTATCAAATACGTTTTCCAACTCTGACATGMTCGCACACTTTGCATAACATTAGGTRTTATATGTTGACGCAAACAACAAAAGGCATTATGATTTCCACMTATAAGTGCATTGTGAAAGGACTAGACAACGTAMATTCTTAGAGACTACACATCAAAATTTGTCRCGACYAGGAAACAAAGTGCAGTGAATAGAATCTCACCACAACTAGTTGTACTAGTTTTTGCTATATCTAATCCACAACTATGCATGTCCTACATTCGATGTTTCCAATGGAATTCAAGCTCTTTGCACACGAGGGACAAGTAGGTATTAGATCTTCCAAAATTGCATATGGAAGATATTTTATAAACAATGGTTCGTAATGACCAACAAGAGGATTATTATCATGGAAAAATATGCAATACATATCTCTACTTGCATTTTTGTTGAATATCAAGTACCTTATATTCCTTGTTACTGATCAAACTACGATAGATATATTTATCTAGTTGGTTAGCCAACGTATGAAAAATGTGCCACCCCATAGACATCTTTCATTTTTAGGTTGGTTCACAAATGCAGATAACCACATCTTTGAAAGATATGCACCAACATCATGAATGTCATGCAACTAATACAAAAAGGTAGACACCAATTCATACTGAAATGATTAATGCATGAATGTTTCCATTGTACAAGTACAAGAGGAATAAATCCACCATGCCATGGTGCAACTCAACTAAAGAATAACAAAAATGAAACAGAAATTGAAATGCATTAAACAGACAATCCCCTGTAGTGTATGAAAATGCAACTAATCTGAAAAGACTGTTATGACTTATCACTTCATCGATGTTGGTATCTACACTCGACCCTCTGTTCATTTTATAGTTCTCAACATCCATTATTTATGTCATCTTCTAATTTGTGTGGAACAAGTATTTTCCAAGAAATGCTTAGAAAATTATGCAAACAAGAAGAAAAAGAGAGTGATCCAAATACCACAATGCACACCTGATTTATTTTCCCTTTTTTACTGCTCTTGTTTCGGTGTTCTCAAATTCAACATTTCATATTCACAGTAACATGTACCTAGAAACAAAACAAGTAACAGTTTTATAAGTACATCAGACAAACAACACATAATAAACAATATTACAGTCAACTTCTTTCTCACATGCAAAGATTGAATTCTGAAGGAAAAAATGTATATGGACATGTCCCCAATACACAGGGGAAAAATGATGCTAGCAAGCCCAATGGCTCATGTACTAGAATCCCTGTGACACAGGGTTTTGGCCCTTGGTTCCCTTCTTTCATCTTATACAAGCGTAAGCAGGAACATAATGACATGGACATGATGTGTCATAGGATGACGGCCCCCACAAACAATCCTCTCATCATAGCATTCAGTCTAGTGTCAACACAAAGGACTAGATGCTAAAGTTGAAGGGCAACCAAATTAACACTTCGATAAGAAGCATCCCGATGGTACCCTAGCAACATTTATTGGTACAAGGCCACAACACCTAGTCGTCCGAGCCAACACCAATGGAAACCCAAAAACTTTAACATGTAACAACATTTGAATTAGAGGCCAGTTACAAGCATCGTGGCAGTCGTATGAAAAGTATTGACGAGCAGAAGACAATGAAACCCAAGGTCCCCATTTTTAATTGGGACCTGTGACACTGAAAGTAAAGAAACAAATCTCCCAAATAATGTATCAGGGAATATTTTTTGTCTCTATGCCAACCACCAAGACTGTTGACAAGCAGAAGACAACACCGCTACTAAAAAAACAGAAAAAGCCATTTTTTGGTCTCTGACACCATTTTCCTTTTGACTGCCCCACAAATTCTTAACATGGAAAGCTTGATAACTATGAATACAATTTTGGCTAAAAAGCATGCCGACACAATTGGAACTTAGCGAACCTCCTAGTCACTTACATGAATAAATTGCTACAAAATTGTCTTTCCTGACACACCTATTCAAAGTCTATGTAATAACTTTCACCTAACATTCTATGCAAGAATGTTTCACATACATTCCTAATTCTACTTCTCCCTGTGACTTGTTTTAAACCACATTGGAATTTCAGAATAAATTTCTTATATATACATATATTATGAAAAAGAATGTAAAATTGCATCTAACCTCTCCCTTAGCTTCTTGCTTTTGCATCAACTATAATTGTCCTTTTCAAATGCAATTATCTGATCACAACATTTTTGGTATCAAAATTATTGAAATAAATAAAAACAAAATCTACTTTAATTGTAAGAATAATGCAATGATACCAACTCTATAATTTTCAAGATAAATGTAAACATACATAAACATTCCTTTCCAAATCAACCACGAACGTGAATTTTGAATCATAGATTGAACAATAACTATTATTGTTCATGCCATCCACAAGTCTTGTAGCGCGCATGATAGAAATAAAATGTTTCTTATCATACTACCTTAACTTTGCACAGATCTAGCATTGCACAGATCTAGAAAATTTGCACTGAAATAATTTTGAAGTACAAATTCACAATTCATAGTCTTAATTATGCTTTATATGTACAATAAATATGACATTATTCATTTGGCGTAGCAATAAATACATTCCCGAAGAAGTGATTAATATATGTTTCTACCGAGTAAGAAATATTAAATGCCATAGAGCCTCCAACTAGATAATGGTATCTGCCTATGCCCATACCACATTGTTTATGTATTTGCAACACAACTCGACATACCAACAACCAATATATGCACCTAATGTTCTCCCACGCCAAACTATAAGGGTATCGCCTAACTTTCTCATGTGCCAAACTATAAGGCACTGTCCATACCACAACATATGTTCCACAATAAATATCAAGCAAAGGTCTTAATGCACTCTGTCGTCACCTTTGAAATAACAAGTGAAAGTTGAAAGCCAATGATATGGAAGAAAAAAACAATTTTCTTATTTATTTTTATTCAAAAAAAGTATTATTGACAGTTTACTATATTAGACATTGGAAAAAAAAAGTAATTTAAAGTCAATGCAAAAACTAATAGCCATTCAACGCAAAATCGAATGCTATAGTTCCTCCGACAAATACTAATACGGATAATAATTAATAATAATTATTCTCTTATCAATTAACAATTAAATTATAATAAATTTTACCACATTTTACTACATACATAGCATTGTATAAATTATCTATTTTGATGTTAATATGGAATCACTACATACTTCCATAATATTATATTTTTTCCTAATTTTTTTAAAATAAATATATACTTAGTATTTTTTTTCTACTTTCTTAAATTTATAAACAAAATTTAGACTTTCTTAACAATGTCTATAAAATTTGTAAATGATATTATGTGTTTTTTTCCTATCTACTTAAATTTGTTACAGTATGAAAGCACTACATACTCACATGATATTGCTTTTTTCCACTTTTCTAAAATTTTCAATAAAATTTACACAACTTTTTATATAGCATTATATTTTTTTCACATATACTTAAATATATTCATGATATGAAATCATTGCATACTTACATAACATTATTTTTTATGCATGGTTTACATTATATTCTTTTTCCTATATACTTAAATGTATTCATGGTATAGAGTGATTGCATACTTACATGGCATTACATTTTTTTTCCCACTTTCCCAAGTGTATTAATAAAATTTACACAACTAACATCCCAATGTATAAATTACCTAGTTTGATGTTGACATAAGTTCAATAGATGTTTTTCCCACTTTCCTAAGTGTATTAATAAAATTTACACAACTAACATCCTAATGTATAAATTACCTACTTTGATGTTGACATAAGTTTAATAGATGTTTACATGACATTTCAGTTTTTTTCTCCCTTTCTTTCCAATAAAAATTTACTATTATATTTTTTCTTATTTCCTTTGCTTAAATATGTTAATAATATGCTATTATTTTCTTTATTTAAATTGGTTAATAATATGTTATTTTTAGTAATTTATACTTAATCTCTTTTATAGATAAATTTAAAAAAAAATACTTATAAAATTAATATTTAATTTTAATTATTTTATTTTAGAAAAGAAATCATTTCCCTCCACTTGATTTTTTTTTCTCGCGGATCATCATATAATTTGAATCCGGAGCGAATCCCTCATCTTGGGTTCATGAAACTATTATCTAAGTAACTCTACCTCATCCATTTTAGAGATTCTTTTGTATATGTGTTTCATAATATTTTAATTTTTTTATATCTTAAACTATTTTTAAGAATCTTATTTCCTGGGGCCATTTTACATTCATTTTTATTTTTTTTTAATGTTTGTAGGGTTTTATAACAATTTGTTTTATAAATTAAGAGAGATAAATATAAATACTTTAGTGGTATTTATGAAACTTATAAGTTTCAAATACAATTTTTTATTTTTATTTATTTATTGCTTTCCTAGTTTATTAATAATATAATAAACAAAATTTCCTAGATGGGGTGAGAGCACAACAAGAGTTTAGGTGTCGGTTGGACACTACCATATAGGATCACTTCCATGTCAAGAGTTTTGCATGGCACTGTTCCATCATTGTGTGATTACTCCACCTCACTTCAACTTTATGATTTTGTTTATGATGACTCAGGAGAAGTGTTGCATTATTAATTTCATAGACAGTCTTAATTCAAGAGAGAATTATAGATTAAGGAGGATGGAAAAGGATGAATGCTTAAACCCTAGTATAAATTATAACTTGGCTCCAATTGCATGGCATTTTAATACACTGTCGAGGTTAGTTTGTCTCTATGATTTTTTTTTTGGTACGTCGAGTGGTTAGTCCTAGTGTTGATTTTGTTCTATAGAACTAAAGCAATCACGATCATGGATCTATATACTTGGTCCTCTATTTCCCTGATGAGGTTATTCTATAGATATTCCAAGTATTCTGCAGTTGTTTGGTTACTAGTTCATGTATCTATTATGAAATATGTGGCTGGAATGGCCCCAATCGAAGCCTATATAACATTGCAATCTCCCACTTCAACCCAAGCTAATTCCTCTGAACAACTAGTTTACTCTATCAACGGTATGCCCAATCAATCCCATTTCGATACTCATCCAAGAAATCAGTCATGAAGGTGAAAGGATTAGAGGATGGAATAGGTTTCAATTAGAAAGGCTAAAGTAGCTACCCCAAACGACCTGCAAAGAGCTACCACTATAGGAAAATGCCCGAACATAGTACTAGAGGTCAAGTAGATGCTATGAAAGTAGTGGCATATTATTGATGTTGATTTATAGAGAATGACAAGTAGGAGATGGATTACATGGAGCAAACCATTGAAAATAAAAGATGACAACTCTGTAAATCTCAACTAGAAGCTGAATTTTTGTGGATCGAGTACCTGATACTAGTTTTTCTAGATCATGAGATACCAAGGTGTCTAAGCTAATTGAATCATATTGCCTTAATAAAGCATCAATAAAGCCTTCATTTCCCAGGTCATTGAAGACAAGGGACAACAACAAAAAGTAATTATTCATAAAATAAGCTTACTTCAAATAAAGTTTGATGCAGTTTGAAAAAGAGTTATAACATTGTTCTAGACCACACTATAGTACATAATGTTCCAATCATTGTAGTTGATCAGGCACCTACTCCAGAAGGCACTCCATCCAATCCCACAAGGTTGGACGAGTATGATAAAGGAATTCAAAAATTGTAGCCTCATTTACAATTATTCTTACACTTGTTTTGGCATATTTCTATGATGACTTATGTAAATATAGTTAGGCTCCATAAACTATGTTGATATTTAGTATGCATATTAATATTAAATTCAAGTCAAGTCCGTGAAAAAGAACATAAGTTATGAATTGGCATAAGCATAATGTGACTTAGAATCCTTTTTTTTTTTTATTGTTCTATACATGGTTTCCCTTGTGGTGGGATATTACTATATTCAAATATCTGGTTATGAGCTCAACATGCCACTTGCAAGAATTGAACCTCGGTTGGGAGGATAACGATCATTCCTCCCAACCACCCTAGCTAAACCCTATTCACACACACACACACACACACACATGTATTTTATATAAAGTTGATATTGAATTATTACATTGAAATGTTTTATTTATGGTATACATTACAATAGTTTTTTGTTATTAATATTCTTTTTCAACTCCATGTGTTAACTCTATATTGAGCACTAGAAGAATTTCACATCTTTGGACTGTAAAAGGTGTATGTCGATGCAATAACAAATGTTTTTACTTTGAATTAAATGTGTGTGTGTGTGTGTGTGTGCGCGTGTTTTATATAAAGTCGATATTGAAATATTTTATTTATGGCTAAAATTGAAACAATTTTTTGTTATTGATATTCGTTTGAAACTCCACATGTCCACTCCATGTTGAGCACGGAAGGTCTTACACATCTCCCTCATCCTGGACTGTAGAAAGTGTCTCTTAGCACAATTATAATAATTCTTCACAATTTAAAAATTACAAAAATTTTGTATTTGCAGAACTAAGATAAAACTTAGTACACGTTTGAAGGGTTAATTACAAATATATGATAAAAACACTAGAAAATGAAAATTTGAAGTTGTAACATGTAACACTATTTTCTATTGAATAATTCCATGAAGAAACTAAAAAAGGTGTCAAAATGAGCAAAGAAAATCACCAAGGACTATTAAAGACTTACATGAGTGACAGAGTTGTAGTTTTGTCAAACCACACATCTAAAATAACAACTTAGGTGTAGTACATCAATTTCCCATCCTATACCTCTTTTTTCTATATCCTTTGTATATGATTCCCTTTTGATAGGCGTAGGATTCATATATATCATATGAAAATGAACATGCCACAAGTTCTCTCTCTCTCTC
>JASDQU010013459.1:202275-215570 GCA_032191745.1 Picea mariana | reverse complement strand
CCTTACTCTTGGTGGCTTCATATGATTTGGAGTTTGTCTTCTTCCTCCACACTTACATATTTTCAATTGATTTGGTGAGTTTGAATTGCATTGCTCATATGGCCACAATGTTGTGCTCTACGCTCCTAGATTCTACTACATCCCCCAAGGACATTGAGCATAATTCACACCTCTCCATGGATTCCCAACACTCTCAATGACCCAAGATCAAAATCCATACCATGGCATAGTGAGGAGGGACCATAGAGGAAAACTCTTTTTTCAGACCACTTTTGATAGATAGAATGAACCATATGCCAAATTATATAGAGAAGCACAAAGGAGGGTGAAAGCTAATGATGGTCTCTCATGACACATTAGTGGCAATGCAAACATGGAAAAACAACATTCTTTTAACTTGGAGGGATTATTCTAGGTACTTTCACAATGAATTTGAATATAGTGTAAAAACATGAAATGTAAGAAATTGAATTACCTTTCTAAATATATAATTTTTATTTATAGAATTTGTGTATGACTATTATATTCGTATTTTTCTAACAACAATATGTTAATTTTCCTACGAAATATAATGCATATGTTCCCATTAGTGCAAGCGTTGAGTAACTAAATGATGAATTTTTCTTAAAAAAATTGCAAAATCATAGAGGATGCATTGCTCTTGTGCATAACTATTTATTAAAATTTGATAATGTTAAAAATATATGTTTTTAAATTATGAAATTCATTATAGCCCTAAAATCACAAGTTCATGTGTTATTGCATGGATTGAGGGTATTAACATAATGAAACAAAATTTTGTTTTTTTTAGATTGTAGATCTCAGTCTGTGATAGTGCGGTGTTTGATTTATTTTTTAAATGGATAAGGCTATAAAAATTTATAGCGGGGACAAAATACTTATGTATTTTAAGATTTTATTATGTCAAGACAATAATATATATATATATATATATATATTGTTTGAATAGTTAGATCTATATGTTTGTATATCTTCATTAGTGATAGATTTGTGTAGCCCATTTAAATTTAACATGAAAAATTTAGATATTGAGATATTGAGACACAATCGTAAAAATGGATGTTTTGTTTTTGTTTGTATAGTTAGATCGATATGTTTGTATATCTTCATTAGTGATATATTTATGTAGCCCGTTTAAATTTAACATGAAAAATTTAGATATTGAGACACAATCATTAAAATGGATGTTTTGTTGTTTTTTAATCTTTAACCACGAGATTTGTCACTCTGAACCTAAATCGAAAGAAATCGAGTCAATAAACACATAGTTTGGAATCTCAATCCCACAAAAAAAAAAATCAATTTAAGGAATGTTTGTTCATTACTAGAACACGTGCATGCTATTGTGAGTAAAGAATCACAAGTTCATATAATTCTTTCTCCTTTTCCCTGTGTCTATGATAGTTTTAGTCATGGACATTAAGACCAACAACCTTTGTTTAGGACCTAAGGGCCTTGTTTTCCTAACTCGATTATGGTAGGGGTCCTCAGACCCATTCTTATTTTTCAAATCATACTAATAGTGCCCATATTTTCACCCATGGTCCTTTTTCATGGCCATTGAACACAATAAAAGTTTGATTAGGGCCTAAATCCCTTATTTTCCTCCTCCTACCATGTTACAAGCTCTAACTCCCATATGTGTCATGGAAAAAATCGCAATGGTACCCATATACCACCTAGAGAACAAACATCCCTCCGAAAGGATCAATGTGGTTGTTTAAGTCCTAGTTCATTACCTTTAAGCTTGAGAAACTCCATTATGGGCCTAAGTTCTTTGTTTTCCTTCCCGAGTCTTGGTAAAAACCCTAAGACACATTTTATTATCCAAAACATACTAATCATGCCAACAATCCCCCATGAAGGCTAAATATCCCCTACAGAGGCCTTATGTGGTTATTTGAGGACTACTACATGAAGCTTATTCCTGAGAATATTTGAATAGGGGTTTATCCCTTATGTTCATTCTGTAACCATGTTTAAGGCCCCAAGTGCATTATGTGGTGCACAAAATCTCCTTATGGCACTTAGTTACAACTTGAAGGCCTCGAGACCCAAAAGTGTTGCACAAAACCTCCTAATGGCACTTAGGCCCAATTTGAAGGCCTCGAGACCTAAATGTGGTGTTCAAAACCTATGAGTAGAGCCCTTATCCCACTCAAAGATAAGATATCCCTTAGAAAAGGATCTTTGTGGTGGTTTGAGGCCTTTTCCATCGCCATAAATCTTAAGTATATTTTTTTAGGGTCTAAGGTCGTTACTTTTCTCCCTCAACCATGATAGGGTGTTGAGAACCATTCTTATTATGCAAAACATACTAGTTGTGCCCATATTATCGATAGGAGGCGATTCTAAAAACCTTGAGAGGTCAGTTGTGGTGGTTTGAGGCACCAATGAGGTATTCCTTCACCTCCAAGTGGGGATATTAATGACACTAGGATCATTTGAGCAATAGGGTACTAGGGTCCTTTACATGGTCAATGGATGAAACTTGGGCCTTAGGTTGTAAATGAAGCTTCTATGTATCAAGGGCCAAGAATGACACTTCAAACCACCACTCATGACCTCCCCATGATATACTTGGCCTACAAGTGGGGATATTAATGACATTAGGAGGACATTAATGACATTAGTGGAGGGATCTTGCTAATGATTTTACTAAAGAGTAGTTTGATCATTTGTCCAAGCAAAAATTGGAAACTTTAACTAAACATGAATGTTGCATCTTCAAGGATAAGAACCTATATCTCTCCTTGGGTATCCTATTTAGTCTAAAAATATTCAATAGTAGTATATGGCACCTTAATGGGGGGAATATCCAAAAAATTGCATAAATGAGTAAGAAAATATTAAGTAGTAGATAGATCTATAGTTAACTCATTTATCTTGTTTCAAAGGATGATGAGAGTGTCCTTGGATTTCTTTTCCTAATATTTGAGAGCAGTGATGTGCTTAACAACATCCTTGTATAGGTAATTCTTACTCTTGGTGGATTCATCCAATTTTGAGTCTATCTTCTCCCTCCATGCTTACATCTTTTCAATTTCCTTTGTGATTTTGAATTGCATTACTCATATAGCCACAATTTTGTGCTCTACACTCATTCTAGATTCTGCTACATGCCCCAAGGACATCGAGTATCATGCAAACCTCTTTATGGATTGCTAACACTCTTAATGACCCAAGATAAAAACCCATGCCATGGTACAATGAGAAGGAATCACATAGGAAGACTCCTTTTTCATATTGTTTTCAATAGATAGGATGAACCATAGGCCAAATTATATAGAGATGCATCAATGTGAGTGTAGTCTAATGATGGTATCTCATGACACATTAGTGGCAATGCAAACATGGGAAAACAACAATATATCGACTTGGAGGGATGATTCGAGCTACTTTAAGAATGAATTTGAATATGTTGTAAAAAGATGAAGTGTAAGAAATTGAATTAACTTTTGAAATATATAATTTTTATTTGTAGAATTTGTGTATGATTGTGGAATTGAAGTTTTTATAACAATGCCATGTTATTTTTTGTACAAAATATAATGGATATGTTCCCATTAGTGTAGGTGTTGAGTACCTAAATGATGGAATTTCCTTAGAAAAAATGTACAATTGTAGAGAATGCATTGTTTTTGTGCACAACTATATATGGGGATATCAGTGATATTAGGAGGATTTCAACACTAGGTATTAGTCTCAAGGCCTTGGACATGGTTGGAAAGAAATCCAAAGATGTAGGTTGTAAATAAAGCTTCTAATCATATAAACAATGAATAATGACTCAAACTGCAAAATACATCATCTTGAGGTCATCCTTGCCTTCCAACCATGGATACAATCATTGTTATAATATTTTGAGCACTAGTTATGGGTATATAGGCCTTTGACATTGTTATGGGAGGAAACATGATATTTGGAATGTAAAGTAATCTTTTGAGAATACATGACTATGAAAAAACACCTTAAATCACCATGTGAGGAAACTCAAGGTTATCCTTGCCTTTGAGTAGGGATATATATTTCATTAAGAGATATTTTATACAAAGATAAATGAGTCTTTAGGGTGTAAACATGCTTCAAGGAGGAAAAATAAGCCTTACACCATCAAAGAAAATTCTAAGCATCCAAGTTTAAGAATGGAACCTTGATCCACCATGAACCTCTTATATATGTATACCCTTTCCCTACAACTAGGGATATTGACGATGTTAGGAATATTTGAGCACTAGGTATGGGTCTCATGTTCCTGGATATAGTTAAGGGGGAAACCCAAGAATATTTGTTGGCACAGGGGGATACCCAGGGTTCAACGCTCAAGAGTGCACCAACAAATCCCTAACTACCGACCCTTTCGTCAACACCTGCGAAGCAGATGAAGTCTCACCCGAGGTAGAGGCAAGGGTGGTCGCAGGACTCCAACGTCTGCAACCTTAGCTAGGACACAGATTTGTGATTGAAACTCCTTAACAAATCAATTAGCAATATGGATCATTAATATTTAACCAATAATTACTTCACAGATAAAACCCTAATTACAGAGCATTGCAATATTCAACCAGATATACCATATTCAAGAACTAAGCATGTTCATATAGGTCATATATAACATCCATCCATATCATTAATCACATAGCATTAACATATCTATCTATCATCCATCTATATATTAAATAACTAAGAAAGTAAACATATAAACACATCAATACAACCCACAAAGCAGAGAAACACAACATGTACATGGTTCACCCCCACCCTGGGGCTACGTCCACCAACTCTTCTCTTTTCTATTATGTTTAGTCAAGCTTCCTATAGACACATAGAATCAAGATCCTACTCCACAGAAGACATGAGATTTGTGCACACTCCACCACATCCTCCTTCTTCAAGCTAGGGTACAACACCAAGCCTTTCATAGTCTCTTATAGTGACTTGCACTTAGCCTAGCAAGCCTCACACAGTATGCACATAGCACTTACAACTTCTGATCACATAGATCAAACACTAGCACTTAGAAATTAACACTTAGCACTTAGCACAACTGCCTCTTCTTACATCGGGCCTAAACATGGGTAAACCCATGGGCCGATAGTCCCATACCCATTACATAATCCTAAATCCCAAAAATCCATAAAAAGGGGCCAAGATCCTGTGATCTCTGCTTTGTCTTGTGCTCCACCTTCGACAGCCTATCGAAGTCCCAAAAATAGGTCAAACATGACCAAGGATCTTTAAAACTTGGTCAAGGGCCAAGAGGCCCCCAACACTCACCTGTGACTCGTCCCGAATCAGTCTGATATGGGTATCTATGTTTCAAAATCCTCGAGCTGCTTTGACTTGTTGTTATGCCACAACCTCCTGTTTAGTAAACTCTTGGATGACTGCTTCGTTGACAGGTCCATCTAGGCGCTATTAAGCTGTGGTGACCGCTTGCTCCAGCTATGCTCCTTGGCCTTCGATATTGGTGAACAGTTGGTAAGCCTCATCCTGTATAGGTTAGAGCCTCTGAGTTACTTCCATAACTTTTCTCTGAATAGTGTGGAACTGTTGCTGGAAAGTGCACTGTTCTTGGGATCACTTCATTCTTTCCACAATTGACGGGGGCTTCAACTGCACATGTATTGTTTCTACTTGTTTCTTCGCCTTCTGGAGTTGTGACTCCAGTGCCTTCAGTTCTAGATTCTCAGTGAGTCGCTCATACGTCTAGGCACTATGATCACTCAGTTGCTTGCATTCCATGGAAAGAGCCTTTATTCTCTCAACTGTGCTTCAAGCATTTGCTTTTCTTTGATCCCTTACATCTTGCGGGGTGTTGAGCACTGTGCGAAGTTCTAAGTCTATTATTCTCTGTTGTAGCTAATGGATTGCATCCGTGAGCTGATCTACTTGATGTGGGACTCTGTCCTCTGCTTCTGGGCTTGGGTTCTTTTTCAACTGTATCCAAACTGCTGGGTTTGGGTGTATCATGTTCATTTTGTGTGGTTTCTGAGCTATTAGGGTTGGACATATCTGTAGGGTTTGCGGGAATAAGGAGGTCTACCGACCAATCCTTAGTGATCTCCTCAAGGTCCTCCTCCGTGAGCTTGTAGTACGACTGAATTTTCTCCTTATGTTCATCGGCTCGCGCTATAATGTAGATGAAGTGTTGATCTGTGCGGAACTTCATCTGGGGTCGGAACTTTTGTAGTGTGTTCTGGGTCATGCAAGGTTCATCTTCGATGGCTCTCTTCAGCTGAAGGTAGTATGTATGAAAAACAAAGTTCGACTCTCACTGTTTGTTCATATCACTCGAGTAACAGAGTGTGGTGAACTTCGCAGAAAGTGGCTTAAATGGCTCAATATCTTGGAAGGTCTCACCTTCCAGCATCTCCTAGGAAACAAACATGATGAGGATTAGGAGCCAGCTAAAGTGAAATTCATATCCTTGATCTTGTGCTTCACGACAGTCTAGCTCTAGTTGATTAACTAGGTACTTCACCCAGTTCATCTGTAAGCCTTCTACGCACTTCCCCGCGAGGTCAACGACAAAGCCTGTGACCTACGTGGGTCTTTTCTTTCTTACTAAACTTCTGGCTATTAGCTAGAATGCTAGGCACACTACACCATTCTGGATGGAGGCTACCTTGTAGCCTCACGTCCCTTCTCAACATCGTCGTATGTATCCTTGATCTTCTGTGCTAGCGTGCGATCTGTGGCTTTTCTTGGATAGAATTTCTATGGGTCAGATCTTTGCGTACTCAATCCTTTGATCCTATGGATAAACATTAGATCGACTGTGATACGATGGTCAAGCCATAAGTATCCTCCATGGTAACATGAGAGTAGTATCTTGACACAGGTGTTCACTTCCTGGTGCCTTCCGAAGTGTGGGATTTTCATTACATTTAACAAGGTGGACTGCGCGATGTTCATTGTCCACGGATGGGGGATTATCTTTGAATTCTTCCCCTTCCTCTTGGTCAAGTATTTGTATGGGGCACGCATGTTATAGTTCTTGCGATCTCCGAGGTTGAAGTTGCTAAACTTCAATGCTGCGATCTTTTCCTGTTGTGCTCTTACTGCTTGTATCCCCTTCAAGAGGTACGTCGTAACCATGGTGTACTCAAAATATCTTGGCACACTATCACGACTCACCGCGTCGGCCAGAGGTAGGATGTAGTCGGGAAATATGGTCAAAATCAGTTTCGCATTTGCTAGGTCATCTCTGTGCTTGGTTCTCTTTTTTACTGATGGTATGGATGGTCCAGCTCCGCGAGCAGTCGACGGAGAGGCTTGCAATCCTCTCGTCGATGACACTTGTACACCCACATACATCGACATTACTCTTTCAGACATGACTCTCTCAGCCATGAGGTCGATGAGAACTTCTTCGACAATTTTCTCTGCAGCGCTGAGCTCTTCAGACATATGCGCTCGTGATTGAATATCTCAGGTTTAGAAGAGTAACTAGTCAATGCAATGGGACATATGGTGAAATAACGTGATGATCACTGTGTGAAATCAACTATTCTGCAAGCTCAGGTAATCATGGTTGGAAAAAGTGTTCTCGGTGTGTGGCTCGACAAAATATATAGATAACGAGGCAACGGATCTCTCCAACGGGCGAGAAGCCTCCATTAAATCAGTTTTGTCTGTTATGGCCCAGTCCCAATGGTCTGATGGCAAACTTTCTACCCATTTGGGGCGTCATTCTAACGGTTATATTTTTCGCAACGGCTATATTGATTCACCATTGCGAAGTGCCATGTGATGTTATCCTGATATCCCGACGAAGTTCCAGTTTTGTGAATTTTCCCTCTACGAGGTTCCCTCTGGAACCTTCTGTAATTTTTTGATCTTGGCTCTCTTCTTACTGAGCTTTCTAGCCTTTCTCTCAGTGAGTTTCATCTTAGTATTCCTCTTTCTGTTATGATTCTTATCTTCTTTTGACATAGTAACTTCACATTGTTGAAATTCTTTCCTAGAAATCAAGGGTAATACATCATTTGTACTCGAATAGGTACTTCAATCTTCCGTGGGTATTCTAGTGTTATTATAACTTCAACATCCAAGTCTCTGGTTTTAAATAGCTTTTCTTGGTTCTCTTGTTCTTCAATCAAGTGTGTGATCCTCCTAGTCATGAAATATTTTAATTATTGCTTCTTTTGTTCTAGGACTTCTTCTTCCTTCCTTCTGACCTGATCTCTTTCAATCCAAGGTTTTCCTAATAATATAGCAAATGGAGCGTTGTTCTTAATAAATTTAACAATTCAAATTCTTCCTCTGTCGAAGTTCCATTGGCATTCATAGATATCTGGGTGAGCTTTCAACATAGGTTTATCATCTTTCCTCTTAATAACCCTATTCCTCCTAATGAAGGAATCATAGAAGGCCTTCCTAGAATTTCCCAAGTTCTTTATGTCATAATATTTACCTGAGTTCCCTCATCCAGAACATAGTCAATGTCAAAGTCTACTATTAGTGCTTCTATGTACTCTTTTTCTTTGAAGATATTTGATAAATTAATATGTTGGTGATCATTCAAAGTTTCCTTTATTTGCAGCAATACAGTCTTTGATTCTTTCTGGGGTTCTACCATGGTCTTAGTTTCTGGATCTTCCTTAGGGTTTTCTTGTCTCGTATTCATTCTTTCAAGTTTAGCAATCATTCTAGGGAAATCTAGAACTTCATGGTCCATATCTTTACAACAGAGGCAACTAGATCTTCTATTAGGGCATTCCTTAGCCATATGTTCTGGTCTTATGTAACTGCAACAAAGGGTTGATCCTCTTTTTATTTTGAATGATCCCCATCCTTTCTTGTACTGCGTACTAGAATCATGGTAGTTAACCTGTAAAAAATTCTTTCTAGGGTCTTGCATGCATTTGCTAGTCCAAACATTCTTTGTATGCATAGGTATAACATATCTTTCACTATTCTTATCAGATCTACTTATATCGAATTTTCTTTCATCTATCAGCACCCTAGTTTTCAAGCTAGGACAAATCTTATCAAACATACTTAGATCCATACTTCAAAAACAAAAATTTCCACTAATCTTATCTTCAGCAGAGCACAAATCTTCCAGATCTAAATTTTTTTACTATTCTTACCTTTATCAGAGCACAGAGCTTGCAGATCTTACCTCGTTAACCAAAAATACACACTTTTACCTATAACATAGCACAAAGATTTCAGATCTTACCTCAAATCTGACCCTTATTCTTGGCACATAGCTTGTTCTTCCTCAGTTCCTAGCAATCACTGTTTCAGATCCCGGCAACGAAACCATTTGTTGGCACAGGGGCAGACCCAGGTTTCAACGCTCGAGAGCGCACCAACAAAGCCCTAGCTATCGGCCCTTTCGGCAACATCTGTGAAGTAGATGAAGTCTCACCCAAGGTAGAGGCAGGGGTGGTCATAAGACTCCAGTGTCAGAAACCTTAGCTGGGACACAGATCTGTGATTGAAACTCCTTAACAAAGCACTTAGCAATATGGATCATTAATATTTAACCAGTACTTACTTCGTAGATAAAACCCTAATTACAGAGAATCACAATATTCAACCAGATATACCATATTTAAGCACTAAGCATGTTCATATAGGTTAGATCTAACATCCATCCATATCATTAAGCACATAGCATTAACAGATCTATCTATCATCCATATATATATTAAAGCACTAAGCAAGTAAACATATAAACACATCAATACAACGCACAAAGCAGAGCAACACAACATGTACGTGGTTCACCCCCACCCTAGGGCTACGTCCACCAACTCTTCTCTTTTCTATTATCTTTGGTCAAGCTTCCTACAGGCACATAGCATCGAGATCCTACTCTGCAGAAGACAGGAGATCTGTGCACACTCCGCCAGATCCTCCTTCTTCAAGCTAGGGTACGACACCAAGCCTTTAATAGTCTCTTACAATTACTTGCACTTAGCCCAGCAAGCCTCACACAGTATGCACAGAGCACTTACAACTCCTGATCACATAGATCAAACACTAGAACTTAGCAATTAACACTTAGCACTTAGCACACCAACCTCTTCTTACATTGCCTAGCTACTTATTTATACATTAAAAAATTGGGCCTAAACATGGGTAAACCCATGGGCCGATAGTCCCATACCTGTTACATAATCTCAAATCCAAAAAATCCCTAAAACGGGGTCGAGATCCCGCGATCTATGCTTCTTCTTGCGTTCCACCTTCGATAGCCTGTCGAAGTCCCAAAAATAGGTCAAACATGACCAAGGATCTTTAAAACTTGGTCAACGGCCAAAAATATTCCATAAATGAATGTTATAGGAATATAGGTCCAAGAACAACACCTTGAACCAAAACACGTGAGCTCCCAAGGGGGATATTTTTCCTCTAGGTGGAGTTATGTGGACCATCACAATTTTCTAACACAAGGCATGGGTTGATGGGTCCTCAAATGGTGGGCCATGTGTTGATTAATTGGGTTGGTTGTGATTGATGTAAGCCCTTGAAGCAAGTCCGATAGAAAATCCCAGTAGCCCCAATAGTATGGTTAAGGGAATTAATATTGTTTGATGTATATTCGTATGAATTTTAGTATATTTGTAGGTGAGACTATTCTAGGTGGATAGTACATGTCATGTCATTTTCGGTGATATGTGGAACATCACATAGCTCCTTGCCGTTAGAGATTTATAGCCTCATGAAGTTGGAGAACCCTCATGACTTATCTAGAAGGTCAAAAAAGTCAAATTATTCTAAAAGCTCCTAGAAGAAGTTGACTAGTCAAGTGGGTGAAACTAGGAATTAATCATGGGTTAAGTTGTTGCAATAAGAAAATAATTAAAAACAAATTAGTTGCAATTAGAAGTGGAGAATTTACTATTTGAAGCAAAGTGGGTTAGAAGTGGAAAAGTGGTTAGAAGTGTGTTATCCATAAAATAAGGAAATTGGGTTAAGTTGGTTAGAAGTTAACCCCTTGAGGAAGCTACATGGAATTATAAATAAGAGAGAAAGGCTCTCCTATTAGCACCTATTGAGCATATTGAATATATATTATTGTGGAAGGTTTATTGCATGTACTTATGGATACATGTGAAGTTATGCAAGTCTGAGGTAGCACGAAGGGTTGATGACGAAATTTTTGAAATTGCATAAAAAACTGAAAAAACCCTAGTTTTTGAGGTGTACACGGGTTGCAGTGGAGAAGTGCGCGTATGTACACAGGCTGAAAGTTTAACAAGGTGCATACATGTGGGAAAACTCATGAAAACTTGAGGAGATGAAGATGTCAGGTCTCTAGAGTCTGAAAGAAAGCTACTAGGAAGGTCTATAGTGATCAAGTACAACAGATCTATCTACAGGTTCAAAATGTATGTCTGATTTCTATGTGTAGTTGGATTTTGTTGTCTACATGAGAAATGGCTATGGGGGTTTGAGGATTTTCCCTAGAGAGGCTATTGGCTATATAGCACTTACTGTGTAAGTCAGATCTATAGGAAATATAGTGTTGGTATATTTGATATCTATCATTGGTACATCTTGTTAGTGTTTAGGAACATCTTGTATTTCTGGGCATATAGTTAAGGGTTTTTGTGGTACATGGTTGAGAGCTTGTAGTTTTAAAGTGGTTGTGAAGTTGTTGATGTAGTGTGAGGTTGTATATCAGTGAGGGTTTGATGTCTAGTCCATGTGAGGGTTATTATACTTGTTCATGATTATACCCACATGTATGGCACATGACTAGAGAGATATAGATGCACTTGGTTAAGTGATATGTATGAGGATGTATGAATAGGGAATATCTATAGTTTGGACACAGTGGCAGGTTGCAGGTGGATGTGACAAAGGGTCAGATTTTTTTTTCAAGAAGGTGAAAACCATAGTTTTCAAAAGGCGTACGCAGGCTACAGTATAGATAGGCAACGTACATATGTAGGTTGCAGTATAGATAGGTTGCGTACATACGCACTTTGCAACAAATGTAGGTCACGTACCTGTTGGTTTTTGTTGCTACAGGAAGGTTACAGGTACAGGTTGATCACATGCTATTGGTACAGGTTGGTTACAGGTTGTTGGTGTAGATTTTTTGAGGTCCTATGAGGCTTCCATCTAAGGTTTGTCCTTGAACTTAGTATGGCTCTAATTTTCATCTGTGTGGCTATCTTTTCTAGTTGTTTTAGGACAACAAACAGTCACCAAACTTTCTTCTTAATATTTGATGGTTAAGTGCTCTTTTAAGGTGCCCTTGCAAGTTTTTTCTTTACTCAATGTTATCACATGCAATATACATTAAAACACATAACACTACCTCTAGATCTTGAACTTTAAAATGTTGATCTACACTTCTAAGCATGCATAAATTTGACACATAGATTTTTGGTCAACATGACCATGGAAAAACCTCCCCATGGGCAAAACCAGTTTGGAGAAAATATATATAGATGGCCTCAAAGAAAAATGTACAACACAGGAAACATAAACAAGTGAACCTGGTACAATAGAAACCACTCTCTGGTGCCTTGGAGTTCCTTGAAGACTTTCCCATAATCCTTGTGAAGTAAGGCACCCCTTGCCTTGGTGAGCCTTTCTTCCTCTTGCTTGATTGTATTTATCCTGATCCTTTGCTTTGAGCCTTTGAATTTACCACTGAGATGCCATGATCCTTTACCCACTTGAAGCTTGAGTGACCCTTGCCTTTTCCCTTGAATTTTTTGCCATCTCTATCAAAGTGTTCCATCCTCCAAGATGTGGTGTGCACCTATCTTTGGTGTCTCCTCTCCTCTAGAAAAATCCTCCCACTAAATGCGCCCTTAGTGCTCCTCACTAAGGATCCCTCTCAACAAGTGTGCACACCCTCACACAACTCTGATGTAAGAAGTTCACCTCTCCTCAAGAAATGTGCCAATGCTTTTCCAAGTGTTCCCTTGACCAAAGAATGTGCCCTCACTCAAGTGTAAGCCTCTTCCTCCATGGAATCTCCTCCTCCAAGATATGGTGCCTTCCCTCACTCAATGGGAAAACCCTCATGAAAGTGTTCCCCTATCTCCTCAAGAAATGCACCCTTTCTCTCCTCCTCTTCTCCTCTTCTCACAAGTGAAGAATGAATCTCATAAATTCACTATACCCTCCTTTAGCGTCCTTTTCCAAACCCTAAAATATCAATGGCCTAGATCCAATCTAGCCAAGTCTAATCAATGGGTGAGATCTAATTCAAAAATCTCACTAAGGAAAACCACTTTCCTTAGTTGCTTTATGTCTATTAATTCACCCACTTTGTGAATTAATTGTCACTT
>JASDQU010013459.1:171744-194564 GCA_032191745.1 Picea mariana | reverse complement strand
AATCAATTTAAGGAATGTTTGTTCATTACTAGAACACGTGCATGCTATTGTGAGTAAAGAATCACAAGTTCATATAATTCTTTCTCCTTTTCCCTGTGTCTATGATAGTTTTAGTCATGGACATTAAGACCAACAACCTTTGTTTAGGACCTAAGGGCCTTGTTTTCCTAACTCGGTTATGGTAGGGGTCCTCGGACCCATTCTTGTTTTGCAAATCATACTAATAGTGCCCATATTTTCATTCATGGTCCTTTTTCATGGCCATTGAACACAATAAAAGTTTGATTAGGGCCTAAATCCCTTATTTTCCTCCTCCTACCATGTTACAAGATCTAACTCCCATATGTGTCATGGAAAAAATTGCAATGGTACCCATATACCACCTAGAGAACAAACATCCCTTCGAAAGGATCAATGTGGTTGTTTAAGTCCTAGTTCATCACCTTTAAGCTTGAGAAACTCCATTATGGGCCTAAGTTCCTTGTTTTCCTTCCTGAGTCTTGGTAAAAACCCTAAGACACATTTTATTATCCAAAACATACTAATCATGCCAACAATCCCCCATGAAGGCTAAATATCCCCTACATAGGCCTTATGTGGTTATTTGAGGACTACTACATGAAGCTTATTCCTGAGAATATTTGAATAGGGGTTTATCCCTTATGTTCATTCTCTAACCATGTTTAAGGCCCCAAGTGCATTATGTGGTGCACAAAATCTCCTTATGGCACTTAGTTCCAACTTGAAGGCCTCGAGACCCAAAAGTGTTGCACAAAACCTCCTAATGGCACTTAGGCCCAATTTGAAGGCCTCGAGACTTAAATGCGGTGTTCAAAACCTATGAGTAGAGCCCTTATCCCACTCAAAGATAAGATATCCCTTAGAAAAGGATCTTTGTGGTGGTTTGAGGCCTTTTCCATCACCATAAATCTTAAGTATATTTTTTTAAGGTATAAGGTCGTTGCTTTTCTCCTTCAACCATGATAGGGTGTTGAGAACCATTCTTATTATGCAAAACATACTAGTTGTGCCCATATTATCGATAGGAGGCGATTCTAAAAACCTTGAGAGGTCAGTTGTGGTGGTTTGAGGCACCAATGAGGTATCCCTTCACCTCCAAGTGGGGATATTAATGACACTAGGATCATTTGAGCAATAGGGTACTGGGGTCCTTTACATGGTCGATGGATGAAACTTGGGCCTTAGGTTGTAAATGAAGCTTCTATGTATCAAGGGCCAAGAATGACACTTCAAACCACCACTCATGACCTCCCCATGATATACTTGGCCTACAAGTGGGGATATTAATGACATTAGGAGGACATTAATGATGTTAGTGGAGGGATCTTGCTAATGATTTTACTAAAGAGTAGTTTGATCATTTGTCCAAGCAAAAATTGGAAACTTTAACTAAACATGAATGTTGCATCTTCAAGGATAAGAACCTATATCTCTCCTTGGGTATCCTGTTTAGTCTAAAAATATTCAATAGTAGTATATGGCACCTTAATGGGGGGAAGATCCACAAAATTGCATAAATGAGTAAGAAAATATTAAGTAGTAGATATATCTATAGTTAACTCATTTATCTTGTTTCAAAGGATGATGAGAGTGTCCTTGGATTTATTTTCCTAATATTTGAGAGCAGTGATGTGCTTAACAACATCCTTGTGTAGGTAATTCTTACTCTTGGTGGATTCATCCAATTTTGAGTCTATCTTCTCCCTCCATGCTTACATCTTTTCAATTGCCTTAGTGATTTTGAATTGCATTACTCATATAGCCACAAATTTGTGCTCTACACTCATTCTAGATTATGCTACATGCCCCAAGGACATTGAGTATCATGCAAACCTCTTTATGGATTGCTAACACTCTTAATGACCCAAGATAAAAACCCATGCCATGGTACAATGGGGAGGAATCACATAGGAAGACTCCTTTTTCATATTGTTTTCAATAGATAGGATGAACCATAGGCCAAATTATATAGAGATGCATCAATGTGAGTGTAGTCTAATTATGGTATCTCATGACACATTAGTGGCAATGCAAACATGGGAAAACAACAATATATCAACTTGGAGGGATGATTCGAGCTACTTTAAGAATGAATTTGAATATGTTGTAAAAAGATGAAGTGTAAGAAATTGAATTAACTTTTGAAATATATAATTTTTGTTTGTAGAATTTGTGTATGATTGTGGAATTGAAGTTTTTATAACAATGCTATGTTACTTTTGGTATAAAATATAATGGATATGTTCCCATTAGTGTAGGTGTTGAGTACCTAAATGATGGAATTTCCTTAGAAAAAATGTACAATTGTAGAGAATGCATTGTTTTTGTGCACAACTATATATGGGGATATCAGTGATATTAGGAGGATTTCAACACTAGGTATTAGTCTCAAGGCCTTGGACATGGTTGGAAAGAAACCCAAAGATGTAGGTTGTAAATAAAGCTTCTAATCATATAAACAAAGAATAATGACTCAAACTGCAAAATATATCATCTTAAGGTCATCCTTGCCTTACAACCATGGATACAATCATTGTTATAATATTTTGAGCACTAGTTATGGGTCTTTAGGCCTTTGACATTGTTATGGGAGGAAACATGATATTTGGAATCTAAAGTAATCTTTTGAGAATACATGACTATGAAAAAACACCCTAAATCACCATGTAAGGAAACTCAAGGTTATCCTTGCCTTTGAGTAGGGATATATATTTCATTAAGAGATTTTTTATACAAAGATACATGAGTCTTTAGGGTGTAAACATGCTTCAAGGAGGAAAAATAGGCCTTACACCATCAAAGAAAATTCTAAGCATACAAGTTTAATAATGGAACCTTGATCCACCATCAACCTCTTATATATGTATACCCTTTCCCTACAACTAGGGATATTGACGATGTTAGGAATATTTGAGCACTAGGTATGGGTCTCATGTTCTTGGATATAGTTAAGGGGGAAACCCAAGAATATTTGTTGGCACAGGGGCAGACCCAGGGTTCAACGCTCAAGAGCGCACCAACAAATCCCTAACTACCGACCCTTTCGGCAACACCTACAAAGCAGATGAAGTCTCACCTGAGGTAGAGGCAAGGGTGGTCGCAGGACTCCAACGTTTGCAACCTTAGCTGGGACACAGATTTGTGATTGAAACTCCTTAACAAAGCAATTAGCAATATGGATCATTAATATTTAACCAGTAATTACTTCACAGATAAAACCCTAATTACAGAGCATCGCAATATTCAACCAGATCTACCATATTCAAGAACTAAGCATGTTCATATAGGTCATATATAACATCCATCCATATCATTAAGCACATAGCATTAACAGATCTATCTATCATTCATCTATATATTAAAGCACTAAGAAAGTAAACATATAAACACATCAATACAACGCACAAAGCAGAGAAACACAACATGTACGTGGTTCACCCCCACCCTGGGGCTACGTCCACCAACTCTTCTCTTTTCTATTATGTTTAGTCAAGCTTCCTACAGACACATAGCATCAAGATCCTACTCCGCAGAAGACAGGAGATTTGCGCACACTCTGCCACATCCTCCTTCTTCAAGCTAGGGTACAACACCAAGCCTTTCACAGTCTCTTATAGTGACTTACACTTAGCCTAGCAAGCCTCGCACAATATGCACATAGCACTTACAACTCTTGATCACATAGATCAAACACTAGCACTTAGAAATTAACGCTTAGCACTTAGCACAACGACCTCTTCTTACATCGGGCCTAAACATGGGTAAACCCATGGGTCGATAGTCCCATACCCATTACATAATTCCAAATCCCAAAAATCCCTAAAAAGGGGCCAGGATATCGTGATCTCTGCTTTCTCTTGTGCTCCACCTTCGACAGCCTATCGAAGTCCCAAAAATAGGTCAAACATGACCAAGGATCTTTAAAACTTGGTCAAGGGCCAAGAGGCCCCCAACACTCACCTGTGACTCGTCCTGAGTCAGTATGATATGGGTGGCTATGTTTCAAAATCCTCGAGCTTGGCTCGAGCTGCTTCAACTTATTGTTATGCCACAACCTCCTGTTCAGTAAACTCTTGGATGACTACTTCGTTGACAAGTCCATCTAGGCATTATTCAGCTGCGGTGACCACTTGCTCCAGTTATGCTCCTTGGCCTTCGATATTGGTGAACAGTTGGTAAGCCTCATCCTGTACAGGTTAGATCCTCTGATTTACTTCCATAACTTTGCTCTGAATAGTGTGGAACTGTTGCTGGAAAGTGCATTGTTCTTGGGATCACTTCATTCTTTCCACAACTGACAGGGGCTTCAACTACGCATGTATTGTTTCTACTTGTTGCTTCGCCTTTTGGAGTTGTGACTCCAGTGCCTTCAGTTCTAGATTCTCAGTGAGTCGCTTATATGTCTAGGCATTATGATCACTCAGTTTCTTGCATTCCATGGCAAGGGCCTTTATTCTCTCAACTGCGCTTCAAGCATTTGCTTCTCTTTGATCCCTTACATCTTGCGGGGTGTTGGGCACTGTGCGGAGTTCTAAGTCTACTATTCTTTGTTGTAGCTGATGGATTGCATCCGTGAGCTGCTCTACTTGATGTGGGACTCTATCCTCTGCTTGTGGCTCTAATCCTGCCACAGAGCGAAGTGCTCTATTGACTGCTTCTTTCACTTTGAGTTGCTCTGTGAGCAACTGTTCTTTTTCTTGTTGCATATGTGATTTCTCTTCTTGAAATTTTTCTTGGAGAGAAACCTTTTCTTGTTCTGCAACTCTGCGTTTCTCTACGAGTACTCCTTGCACTTGCTTCAAGCCCTGGGTCAGGGATGATTTTAAGGATGGAAATTTATTTTAAAATGTAGAAACCTTGGCGAATCTTATTGATCCTTCATATGTCAGCTATAAATGTTTGGCGATATTTTTGTAAAAATATTCAAATTTCTAAGTTTTTTATATAGTTTTTATAAAATGTTGGCGATTTTTAGGGTAAAATAATTATATCCTATAGAATTTGAGCGAATCATTTTTAAAATAGAGAATCTCATTTTTTGAAAAACCATGAAAAATTAGCCCATGAGCGAAATTTAGACCCTAAAATCATCCTTGCCCTGGGTGGCTTGTTCTGTTTCTTCTTATGTGCATCGAAGGCGAGCTTCGGTTTCATCTGCTAGTCAACAGAGTTGGGCTGGCTCATCTCCCAACTCAGGTTCTCCTGATGGCAGGGGCTCAGTGGAGACTACGCGACTGGACTGAAGGGCCTGATGTATCCCTTGGAGTTCAACCTCAATTCTATCATACATTTCCTCCTTCTTAGCTTCTTGTTTCTCCACGATTTCCTATGAAGCATCATTTAGAGCTACTATGATGAAGTAAAAATCATCAGTAGTGAGGACAATCTGCATCTTGGTCAAGGTGGCTCTAGATTTCTTCCACGAAGAGGGTTTCCTAGGAGAAACCTTCCTTTTCTTCAGGGGATAAGCCTCATCTCTAGGCGGTGTTACTTCACCTTGCTTTTTCTCATCTTCCTTGTCATTTACTTCTTCCACTTCGTCATCACCCCCTCAGTCAGGTGATACTGAAGCAGTCTTGCCTGAGGTGTTTCTTAAGTCTTGGACCTCTCTGGTATTCTTCCTTCTGTTGGGTTTGGGTGTATCATGTTCTTTTTGTGTAGTTTCTGAGCTGTTAGGGTTGGACATCTCTGCAGGGTTTGCGGGAATAAGGAGGTCTACCGACCAATCCTTAGTGATCTCCTCAAGGTCCTCCTCCGTGAGCTTGTAGTACGATCGAAGCTGCTCCTTATGTTCATCGGCTCGCACTATAATGTAGATGAAGTGTTGATCTGTGCGGAACTTCATCAGGGGTCAGAACCTTTGTAGGGTGTTCTGGGTTATGTGAGGTTCATCTTCAATGGCTCTCTTCAGCTGAAGGTAGTATGTATGAAAAACAAAGTTGAACTCCCACTGTTTGTTCATATCACTTGAGTACCAGAGTGTGGTGAACTTCACAGCAAGTGGCTCAAATGGATTAATATCTTGGAAGGTCACACCTTCTGGCATCTCCTAGGCAACAAACGCGATGAAGATCAAGAGCCAGCTAAAGTGAAATTCATAGCCTTGATCTCGTGCTTCGCAATAGTCTAGCTCTAGCTGATTAACTAGGTACTTCACCCAGTTCATCTGTAAGCCTTCTACGCACTTCCTCGCGAGGTCAATGACAAAGCCTGTGACCTGCGAGGGTCTTTTCTTTCTTACTAAATTTCTGGCTATTAGCTAGAATGCTAGGCACACTGCACCATTCTGGATGGAGGCTACCTTGTAGCCTCGCATCCCCTTCTCAACATCGTTGTATGTATCCTTGATCTTCTGTGCTAGCGTGCGATCTGTGGCTTTTCTTGGACAGAATTCCTGTGGGTCAGGTCTTTGCATACTCAATCCTTTGATCCTATGGATCAACATCAGATCGACTGTGACACGACGGTCGAGCCATAAGTATCCACCATGGTAACATGAGAGTAGTAGCTTGACACAGGCGTTCACTTCCTGGTTCCTTCTGAAGCGTGGGATTTTCATTACATTTAACAAGGTGGACTGCGATGTTCATTGTCCACAGCTGGGGGATTATCTTAAAATTCTTCCCCTTCCTCTTGGTCAAGTATTTGTATGGGGCACACATGTTATAGTTCTTGCGATCTCCGAGGTTGAAGTCGCTAAACTTCAATGCTGCGATCTTTTCCTGTTGTGCTCTTACTGCTTGTATCCCCTTCAGGAGGTACGTCGTAACCATGGTGTACTCAAAATCTCTTGGCACACTATCACGACTCATCGCGTCGGCCAGAGGTAGGATGTAGTTGGGCAATATGGTCAAAATCAGTTTCTCATTTGCTAGGTCAGCCTTGTGCTTGGTTCTCTTTTCTGCTGATGGTATGGATGGTCCAGCTCTGCGAGCAGTCGACAGAGAGGCTTGCAATCCTCTCGTCAATGACACTTGTACACCCACATACATCAACATTACTCTTTCAGACATGACTCTCTCGGCCATGAGGTCGATGAGAACTTCTTCAAAAATTTTCTCTGCAGCGTTGAGCTCTTCAGACATATGCGCTCATGGTTGAATATTTCAGGTTTAGAAGAGTAACTAGTCAATGCAATGGGACATATGGTGAAATAACGTGATGATCACTGTGTGAAATCAACTATTCTGCAGGCTCAGGGAATCACGGTTGGAAAAAGTGTTCTCGGTGCGTGGCTCGACAAAATATATAGATAACGAGGCAACGGATCTCTCCAACGGGCGAGAAGCCTCCATTAACTCAGTTTTGTCTGTTATGGCCCGATCCCAACAGTCTGATGGCGAACTTTCTACCCATTTGGGGTGTCATTCTAATGGTTTTATTGTTCCCAATGGATATATTTCTTCGCCATTGCGAAGTGCCATGTGATGCTATCCTGATATCCCAACGAAGTTCCAGTTTTGCGAGTTTTCCCTCTACGAGGTTCCCTCTGGAACCTTCTGTAATTTTTTGATCTTGGCTCTCTTCTTACTGAGCTTTCTATCCTTTCTCTCAGTGAGATTCATCTCAGTATTCCTCTTTCTGTTATGATTCTTATCTTCTTTTGACATAGTAACTTCACGTTGTTGAAATTCTTTCCTAGAAATCAAGGGTAATACTTCATTTGTACTAGAATAGGTACTTCAATCTTCCCTGGGTCTTCTAGTGTTATTATAACTTCAACATCCAAGCCTCTGGTTTTAAATAGCTTTGCTTGGTTCTCCTGTTCTTCAATCAAGTGTGTGATCCTCCTAGTCATGAAATCTTTTAATTATTACTTCTTTTGTTCTAGGACTTCTTCTTCCTTCCTTCTAACCTGATCTCTTTCAATCCAAGGTTTTCCTAATAATATAGCAAATGGAGTGTTGTTCTTAATAAGTTTAACAATTTCAAATTCTTCCTCTGTCAAAGTTCCATTGGCATTCATAGATATCTGGGTGAGCTTTCAACATAGGTTTATCAACTTTCCTCTGAATAACCCTATTCCTCCTAATGAAGGAATCATAGCAGGCCTTCCTAGAATTTCCCAAGTTCTTTCTGTCATAATATTTACCTGAGTTCCCTCATCCAGAACATAGTCAATGTCAAAGTCTCCTATTAGTGCTTCTATGTACTCTTTTTCTTTGAATATCTTTGATAAATTAATATGTTGGTGATCATTCAAAGTTTCCTTTATTTGCAGCAATACAGTCTTTGATTCTTTCTGGGGTTCTTCCATGGTCTTAGTTTCTAGATCTGCCTTAGGGTTTTCTTGTCTCATATTCATTCTTTCAAGTTTAGCAATCATTCTAGGGAAATCTAGAACTTCATGGTCCATATCTTTACAACAGAGGCAACTAGATCTTATACCAGGGCATTCCTTAGCCATATGTTCTGGTCTTCTGCAACTGCAACAAAGCGTTAATCCTCTTTTTATTTTAAATGATCCCCATCCTTTCTCGTATTGCGTACTAGAATCATGGTAGTTAACCTATAAAAAATTATTTCTAGGGTCTTGCATGCATTTGCTTATCCAAACATTCTTTGTATGCATAGGTATAACATATATTTCACTATTCTTATCAGATCTACTTATATCGAATTTTCTTTCATCTATCAGCGCCCTAGTTTTCAAGCTAGGATAAATCTTATCAAACATACTTAGATTCATACTTCAAAAACAAAAATTTCCACTAATCTTATCTTCAGCAGAGCACAAAGCTTCTAGATCTAAAATTTTTTACTGTTCTTACCTTTATCAGAGCACAGAGCTTGCAGATCTTACCTCATTAACCAAAAATACGCACTTTTACCTATAACAGAGCACAAAGATTTCAGATCTTACCTCAAATCTGACCCTTATTCTTGGAACATAGCTTGTTCTTCCTCAGTTCCCAGCAATCACTGTTTCAGATCTCGGCAACGAAACCATTTGTTGGAACAGGGGCAGACCCAGGTTTCAACGCTCGAGAGCGCACCAACAAAGCCCTAACTATCGGCCCTTTTGACAACATCTTTGAAGTAGATGAAGTCTCACCTGAGGTAGAGGCAGGGGTGGTTGCAGGACTCTAGTGTCGACAACCTTAGCTGGGACATAGATCTGTGATTGGACTCCTTAACAAAGCACTTATCAATATGGATCATTAATATTTAACCAGTACTTACTTCGCAGATAAAACCCTAATTGCAGAGCATCGCAATATTCAACCAAATATACCATATTTAAGCACTAAGCATGATCATATAGGTCAGATCTAACATCCATCCATATCATTAAGCACATAGCATTAACAGATCTATCTATCATCCATCTATATATTAAAGCACTAAGCAAGTAAACATATAAACACATCAATACAACGCACAAAGCAGAGCAACACAACATGTACGTGGTTCACCCCCAACTTAGGGCTACGTCCACCAACTCTTATCTTTTCTATTATCTTTGGTCAAGCTTCCTACAAGAACATAGTATCAAGATCCTACTCTACAGAAGACAGGAGATCTGTGCACACTCCGCCAGATCCTCCTTCTTCAAGCTAGGGTATGACACCAAGCCTTTCACAGTCTCTTACAATTACTTGCACTTAGCCTAGCAAGCCTCACACAGTATGCACAGAGCACTTACAACTCCTAATCACATAGATCAAACACTAGCATTTAGCAATTAACACTTAGCACTTAACACACCAACCTCTTCATACATTGCCTAGCTACTTATATATACATTACAAAATTGGGCCTAAACATGGTAAACCCATGGGTCGATAGTACCATACCTGTTACATAATCTCGAATCCAAAAAATCCCTAAGAAGGGGTCAGGATCCCGCGATCTCTGATTCTTCTTACGCTCCACCTTCGATAGCCTGTCAAAGTCCCAAAAATAGGTCAAACATGACCAAGGATCTTTAAAACTTGGTCAAGGGCCAACAATATTTCATAAATGAATGTTATAGGAATATAGGTCCAAGAACAACACCTTGAACCAAAACACGTGAGCTCCCAAGGGGGATATTTTTCCTCTAGGTGGAGTTATGTGGACCATCACAATTTTCTAGCACAAGGCATGGGTTGATGGGTCCTCGAATGGTGCGTCGTGTGTTGATTAATTGGGTTGGTTTTGATTGATGTAAACCCTTGAAGCAAGTCTGATAGAAAATTTTGGTAGCCCCAATAGTATGGTTAAGGGAATTAATATTGTTTGATGTATATTCGTATGAATTTTAGTATATTTGCAGGTGAGACTATTCTAGGTGGATAGTACATGTCATGTCATTTCCGGTGATATGTGGAACATCACATAGATCCTCTCCATTAGAGAGTTATAGCCTCATGAAGTTGGAGAACCCTCATGACTTATCTAGAAGGTCAAAAAGTCAAATTATTCTAAAAGCTCCTAGAAGAAGTTGACTAGTCAAGTGGGTGAAACTAGGAATTAATCATGGGTTAAGTTGTTGCAATAAGAAAATAATTAAAAACAAATTAGTTTCAACTAGAAGTGGAGAATTTACTATTTGAAGCAAAGTGGGTTAGAAGTGGACAAGTGGTTAGAAGTGTGTTAGCCCTAAAAGAAGGAAATTGGGTTAAGTTGGTTAGAAGGTAACCCCTTGAGGAAGCTACATGGAATTATAAATAAGAGAGAAAGGCTCTCCTATTAGCACCTATTGAGCATATTGAATATATATTATTGTGGAAGGTTTATTGCATGTACTTATGGATACATGTGAATTTATGCAAGTCTGAGGTAGCACGAAGGGTTGATGACGAAATTTTTGAAATTGCATAGAAAACTGAAAAAACCCTAGTTTTTGAGGTGTACACAGACTGCAGTGGAGAAGTGCGCGCATGTACACAGGATGACAGTTTAACAAGGCGCATACATGTGTGAAAACTCATGAAAACTTGAGGAGATGAAGATGTCAGGTCTCTAGAGTCTAAAAGAAAGCTACTAGGAAGGTCTATAGTGATCAAGTACAACAGATCTATCTGCAGGTTCAAAATGTATGTATGATTTCTATGTGTAGTTGGATTTTGTTGTCTACATGAGAAATGGCTATGGGGGTTTGAGGATTTTCCCTAGAGAGGCTATTGGTTGTATAGCACTTACTGTGTAAGTCAGATCTATAGGAATATAGTGTTGGTATATTTGATATCTATCATTGGTACATCTTGTTAGTGTTTAGGAACATCTTGTATTTCTGGGCATACGGTTAAGGGTTTTTGTGGTGCATGGTTGAGAGCTTGTAGTTGTAAAGTGGTTGTGAAGTTGTTGATGTAGTGTGAGGTTGTATATCAATGGGCTTTTGATGTCTAGTCCATGTGAGGGTTATTATACTTGTTCATGATTATACCCACATGTATGGCACATGACTAGAGAGATATAGATGCACTTGGTTAAGTGATATGTATGAGGATGTATGAATAGGGAAGATCTATAGTTTGGACACAATGGAAGGTTGTAGGTGGATATGACAAAGGAAACAAAGGGTCGGATTTATTTTTCAAGAAGGTGAAAACCATAATTTTCAGAAGGCATACGCAGGCTGTAGTATAGATAGGCAATGTACATATGTAGGCTGCAGTATAGATAGGTTGCGTACATACGTGATTTGCAACAAATATAGGTTGTGTATATGTGGCAGTGGTTTTATCATTTCACTTATATTTCAGGGCAACAGGACATGGAAAGGATAGGTGGTTGTAGCCGGAGAACATAGGGGGTTGTAGCCTCCTTCTAGTTGTAGCCAGAGAATTGGGAAGTTGGAGCTTCCCTCAGGCTATAACCTGAAAAATATAGGAGGTCAAAACCTCCTTCCAATTGCAGTTGGAGAACAAATGAATTTGGTGCTTCCAATGAATGTAATTCTTAAAGACATCTAAGAAAAAAAAAATCATGGTTTTCTCCTGCATTGGGTTTCCACGTAAAAATACTGGTGTATTGTGCATGTGTATGATTTTTCATTGTTCATGGTTTATTTACTCTGCACTTATTGGATGATAATGTTATATTGATCATAAATATAAATAACACTTACATACTGTGGCTAAAAGGATTAAAAAAACTATGTTAACACATAAGGTTGTATGGGTCAACAAGTCTTCTTTGTTTTGATTTTTTTAGTCACAGGGTTCATAGAACATAAGTCTTGAAGTATTTAAGTTGTGTTCATAAAAGTAATTTTGGTTCCAAAATGAATAAGGCTATGTTTAGCCTTGTTCTAAAGTTTGAGTCATGTGATTGTTGTCATGACAAGGTATAATCCCTCGCAAGTCACACTTGATTTTTTGTCATGGCCTTGACATGTCACACCTCCAGCTTGTACCTAACATTTATCTTTGTCATTATCTATCATTCAAGTGTCAAGTAAAGTCAGGTTTTTGTGTTGCCAACTCACTAGGAGAGTTCGTAGCGTACTCCAAGTACCTTTTTATCTCATTTCTCGTCATTGCATTAAAGGATCATTTCAAAAGGATTTTATTGCTTTTAGAGCTTATGTTTGAACTATTATTTAGGATTTATGTCATCATATCTTCTAACAACCTCCTTGAAGTGCGTAATCCATGTTTGAAATCTGCGCTACGAACTGGCAAAAGAGGAGGGTTGAATCTTGGATAGTGTGCATGCACATCTATTCAGTTTGGATGACATCCACATCAAGCTCAAGGTTACCAGGTACTCCATGAGGTTTTTCATGCCATTTTAAAGGCCAAGAGAAGGGTTTTTGATGTTTTATCATTGGCGTTGCGAACTGGCATACATGGGTGCTGCTAACTTATTTTCTATAGCATTTGCTTCTAAAGATTTGATCATAACTCTAAACTGATGATGTGAGTTTTTATGATTGTTTTTGCAGAGGAGAATGATAATGGAATTGAATTTCTGACCAAAATTCAGCCTAACCCAGTTTTCATTTGAAAGATATAATTAAAACACTAGTGCACTGCGAATTGACAGACACGGGCGTTGTGAACTCATTTCCTGTAGCAGTTGCTTCTAAATATTTGATCATAACTCTAAAACGGTGATGTGGGTTTTTCTAAAGTTTGTTGTGGAGGAGCATGATAGCGTTGTTGACCTGATGACCAAAAGTTAGCCTGACACAGTTTGGCATTTGAGAGATAAAAGTAAAACACAGGTGCGTTGCAAACTGGCACAAAAAACTCTTCGTTTTGCATAGTTTTTGGATATTCACCTTGTTTGGAGGTTGTCACCTGTCAATGAGGGTTTGAATGACTTCTCATAGATCACTTAGATGCTAAAGGATATATTCACCTAATATTTAGCTCCATTAAAACCTCATGCAACGAGTTGGAAAAATATTTATTAATGAATTCCAACAACTTTCTGAAAATTAGCAATTTGTTTGATCCTTGTCTCTTTGACTATTGTCACCTATCTCCAAGGGATAGAATCCAATGGAAGAGATGGGTTTCGACCTCCTAAGAATATATTTTATGTTATTTTCTATTTAATGGGTGAGAGGAATCGAGAGAGGGATTCAAATGATTCTAGAGAGGGGAACTTATTCTATTTTTGCAGCCAGCTGTGTAAAGTCTCCATGACTATATATATCGAATTTAAGACTCTTGGTTAATCAAAGATCAGTCTCTTTTCTTATTACCATATTTTTTTATTAAATATTGCTTTGATGTGGATTATTAGTGAATGATTCATCTCCATTACTTGTTCAAATGTTGCAGTAAAGGATTTGTTGTTATCTACTGGTGCAAGTGCTATCAGAGCTTTATTTCTCATTATTTAGGAGGTTCCTTTTGATGAGATTTTATTCTATATGTGTCTCAGAATTTTCTGGTGTGATATGATGCATGTATTACATGTTTATTTATTCTTCCATCTTTCATTTATGTTTCAAAAACACTGATCTGAAGTTACTAAAGCCTTGCTTGCTGGTGTATACCTTGTAGATATTTTGTGCTGATATCTAAATATATTTTCCTGAATATTTGTTGCACTTGAACTTAACTTCTACACAAATTTTACCAAATTATGGAATCTATTGATGGGTATTAGGCTTGATCTTTAGCAGTCTAAGAACAAATCCTAGTAATAAAAAGATCTATTACTAATCCACCCCCCCCGTCAGTAATCCAACATCGTGGTGGGATGAAACCTAGGCTTTAGTCCTTGGAGGAATATTTTATGCATCTAGGGCCAAAACAAACACCTCAAATCCACACACATGACCTCCCAAGTTTATCCTTTGCCTCCTAGTGGTCATATTGGGACCATTAGGGTTTTTTGAGAAATAGGTATCAATATAAAGGATTGGATCAAGGTCGATAAATAAAAATTGTGCATTAGGCCTAAAAAATAGCTTATAAATCTCAAGATCCATCAATTATGTGTCGAACCACCACACATGACCTCTCTATAGGATATTTTTTCTTTGAGCGGTAATATGGATGCTATTATAAGGTTTTGAGAACCAAGGATGGGTCATGGGGAGTAGACATGGACAAGGAGTGAAAATTAAGTCTTGAGACCTAAAGTGATCTTTCAAACATCCAACTCCAAGAACAAATTCTCAAACCACCACAACTAACATCTTGAGAGAATCATCTCCCTTTGAGTTGGGATATGGGCACCATTAAGAGCATTTGAGCTCTAGGTATGAGTCTCATTTACATGACCATGGTTGGGGGAGGAAACTTGGGCCTCAAGCACTAAAGGTAGCTTTTAAGGCTCAAGGGACATGAACAAGGCCTTAAACCACCACATATAAGCTTTCTATGGGATCTCTATCCTTTAAGAGGTGATATAGTATCTATTAGAGGGTTTTTCTATATTTGGGTCATGGCATCTTGAACATGGTTAAGGGAGGAAGCCATAGACTAATCCCTAAAGAGATATTTTAGGTGTTTGGGGCCAAGAATGTCACCTCAAACAACCACAAATGATCTCTCAAGGGTATCCTTGGCCTCTAAGAGGGTATATGGGCACCATTGGGAGTTTTTAATAACTAGGTATGAGTGTATCTGTGTTAAACATGGTCAATGGATAAATGTTGAGAATTTGACTCTAAAGGTAGCTTCTATGGCTTTAGGTTCATGAATGACACCTCGAACCACCATATATGAACTTTGGAGGGGATATTTTTCCTCCAAGTGGGGACATGGGAATAATTAGGAGATTTTGAACACTGGGTATGGGTCTTGGTTCCTTTGATATGACTAAGGGATGAATTCTAGGAGTTAGGTCCTATGAGAACCTTTTATACATCAAGGGTAAAAAAAAACACAATGAACCACCACAAAGGTCCTTTTTAATATATCTGTAGTCTTTGTATGGGGATAGTTAGCATTATGAATTTTTGAACATCAATTATGGTCTTGGAACCTTAGAGATGATTAGGGGAAGAAACCCAAGCCATGGGCCCTAAAGGAAGTTTCTAGGCATCTAGCCAACATTGACACCTTGAATCACCAGAAATGATCTCTCGATGGCATCCTTTTCCTTTAAGTAGGAATATAGGTTCCAAAATAGTATTTTTTAGCATTAGGTATGGGTCACAAGGCCTTATACATGGTCAAGGGGGAAAACCTAATCCTTGGGCCCTAAAGGAAGCTTATATCCATCCAAGGTTAGGAAGGATGCCTCAAACAACCACACATGGCTTCCTAAGGGTATATTTGGCCTATGATTGTGGATGCCAGTGCCATTAACGAGTTTCTAGTAGTAGGCATGTGTCTCGAGACCTTGGGAATGATTAGGGAAGAAAATCATGCCTTAGGACCTAAAGGAAGTTTCGAGGCATCCAAGGCCATGAAAAATGCCTTGAAGCATTGCCCATGACCTCTTGAGGGATCCTTGGCCTTTGAAATAGGATGTTAGTGCCTTCCAAAGGTTTTTAGAATTAGATATGAGTCGCAAGGCCTTGATATGGTTGAGGGAAGAAACCTAAGCCCCAACCCATAAACAAATCTTCTAGGAATCTATGGCCAAACACAACGACGCAAACTACCACAATTGACCTCTTGAGGGTTTTAGATTGGTCACTTTAGTCACTCTAGGTTGCATAAAGGACTTCAGTGATAGAAATCAATATAACCTGAAAGGTTTAGCCCATAAAGGAATCTTATAGGAATCTAGGGTCAAACATGATGCCTCAAACCACCACACTCGACGTTGATACCAAATCATGAGTGTAAATCCTATGAATGGCACGCATATTTGTGATAGGAGGCTGACTTTTGCCCACATAGGCCCTTCAGGGTGATATCGTTTAGGTGTTAGAGGCTAGGGATTAAGGTTGACAATATTGAGGTGAAAAATATGGTAGGTTATAGGTTTTAATGATGTGTATGCTTTCTATAATGTGTGTGCATTCCTACTACATTAAAACAAAAAAGGAACAAAGCATGGCCTCAAACTCTCCAAAAAATCCTATGTTGTTACCTACCATATTCCATAAAAAACTATTGTTAATCGACATCTTCCATAAAAATCCTGTGTTGTTAATCAACATCTTCCATAAAAAAACTATTGTTACAAACATTTTTTGTGTGTTTTGTGTGATTGTAAGGAAAATATTGTCTATTTGTAGTTGTCAATTCATGTGAACATGGCAAATAGATGTAAGCAATCAAGAAAGTCTTCAAGGAAAGTGTAACTAGTGAAAACGTCAATGAAATAAGAGAAAATAAAAGGTTAGTTATGGGAAAATGTAGGTTTTCAGTAGAGGCTAATCCAAATTCTAGCACAACATATACCACAACTGTTTCTCCTCCACCACTATAAGAAAATCATTGGATTTCAATAGAGAACAATCAAATTTTGACATCTAGTGAACCTCCAATAACTATTTCAATAAGAGAAAATGTTGTGGATGAGGAAACTATTAGGGTTCTATAATTATAGGAGATCTGATGATTCAGATATCATTTGTGGGTCTCATGATGAAGTTCCTAGTTTGCTAGTCTCTCGGTTGTTTCCTTTTCCCCCCTCCATCCATTTCACCTGTATTCTCCATCACCCTGCTGCATCCCTCATCCACTGTTGTGACCTTCATCCCCCTACCCTTCATTCCTTCACCCCTTCGCCAATTTTATCCCTGCACGAATAAACAAACTTAGTGTTATCTCCTCAAATAACACAGTCAAATTTGTTATTTAGGTGATAGGAAGTCATTAAAAAATACATTCCTAAGTTTTTTAAGGTTCATTTTTGAGAGCCTTATGTTTGTAATAAAGATTGAAAAACATTGTATTTGGTTTGTATTCCAAAAAAAAAAAAATTCAAATTATAGGTTTTGGTGGCTAAGTGCCTCTCCAAAAGCGCTTTTAAGCCATCGAAATCGCAGAAGCTTGAAAATGGTCAATAAGTCTCATCATATGCCAGAATCGACAAAAGTAAGGTGATATGATTGCAATTAGACACCGAAAAGATAGGAGGAAGGATGATTGAAGACTTGGATCTCATCTCTGCATGATATATCATTTTTTTTTTAACTTTTGTTTCATAAAATCACGTGGTTGTGTACTTCCTATCATTCGAGTTTACCAATCATGATTATTTCAAATCTTAAATTTCCCTCTCACATCCCTCGTAATCAGGGCCTTCCTTAATGCATATCCCATATTTCTTGTCTCTGTCGCAATTGAGACAAACCTCCCTAATTCTGCGCTGTGTGGTCTCCCTCCAAGCCTGAATTTCCAATTGCGGGTACACGAACATTCTAGAAAATGAAGAGAGGAAGACTAGCTTTGAGGAAGGAGCTTGATGATATTGGTTACCTGGAATCACACCCAGAGGTGTGTCAGCTCTTCAAGGACGCGGGTTGTTACAAATTTTGTAAAAAAGTGCAGAGCTCTCATCAGTAGGTGGTAGAAGCTTTTTATCTAACTTTTGATGGAAGAAAATCAGTCATTGGCCAAGATGAATTCCAAGTGGATGAAGCCCTCATAATTAAAGTGATAGAGCTTCCAAGGACTGGAGAAAACTGGTTCAAAACCATTGTTACAAAGGATGTTGAATTTAGGTCCTACTTGAAACCAGAGCACAAGTGTTTGATATGGAAGAAAGACATTCCTATGTCTTTTCTTGAAGAGAAATGGCAACACTTGTTAAAGGCCATCCTTTTTTATATAAATTGTGAAAGTAGGTACAATAGGGTGATGATCTATCACTTTAAACTCATGAACCATTTCACTGGTAGGATCCCACTCAATCTGCCTTATTATCTTCACATGAGCCTGAATAAGATGGTTCATCAAGTTAAATCCAAACCCAACAAGATGGAAGGTAGATTGTCTCATCATGGCTTGATCAAGCTATTGATTTGTGAGCTGATGCAGAGAAGGTACAAGGATTGGGGCCACTTCTTATTTTGGAATGAGTCTTAGACAGATCTACAGCCAGAGGATTAAAAGAGATCTTCTTCAAAGAAGTCCTCTACTCCCAGGAGTGGGAAAAGGAAGAGGAAATCTATCTCTCCAGTGGCATTTGAGCAAGATACTTCATCTTCCAAGCCTAAGAAAGCAAAGAAGAAGTTGGATTTTAATGAAGACACAGAGCATGATGCACCAAAGAAGACAAACTTTCTAAATTTTCCATATTCAGATTCAGATGAAGAACCAGAAAAAGAAGAAGTCCTTGTTGTTGAAAATATAGAATTCTGCATGGAGCAAGCACCAGAAACTGAGATGTTCACAAGTCGTGAAAAAGGTGAAACATCTAGAAGTAGAAAGAAGCAGAATGGATCAAAGAAGATTAAGAAACTCAAAGAGAAAATAACACAACAAGAAGTGTTAGAGAGGGTGTTAAAGGCCAAATACGAGACTCTATCAAAGAAATTTCACAAAAAACAGTGCATCCTTGGAAAGATTGGCACTTGAAAATGTAAAGGAAAAGAAGAAAAAGAGGAGGATCATAAAGGACAATCATAATCTGTGGATATTAGCTAAGCATTTGAAGAAAAAGGTCAGGTTATTGAGGTTGCAAGCCATGCCTTCAATACCTAAGCCTCAAGCACCTGTTGATCTTGAAACCCTAGCAAGTGAAGCCATCCGTTTGAATGATCCAGAGGCAGCCAACAATCCTACAAACATTCCAAAACCTGTTGAAGAAGCAAAGGCTTCAAAAGATCATCCTTGAAGTGTTTTAAAGCCAAGACAAAAGGTATTTTGCAATTTTGGCAATTTTCACTAAGACAAGACTTTCGGTGGCTTAGGTGAACATTTCAATTGTTCATTAGCCACCGAAAGCAGATCTTTCGGTGGCTAACAAGCTTGGATTTTGCCTCTATTAGCCACCGAAAGCATAGACAAGGTAGAGAAGCATTTTTTTCGCATAGATCCAAGTGTTTCTTATCCAAATTCCTCAAGGTCTGTTCTAAATGATAGAAAATAATTAAATTCATCATTATCAAGATTCTATTTTGATTTTGGAGGTGCCTAGCAAGGTGGAAAGGTTAAAATGGTTACCTATTTTCTGGGCAAAAAAATGTCTTTGTGCCAAAAGTGGCAATTTTGACTTATCCCACATATTATGAAGATCCATCAGCCTTCGAAGGATTAATACACCTATCGAAGACTTTGAAGGACATGAAGATCACTTGAGATAAGGAGTTGACCTATTTTATAGGATACTTTCCTATTCTCTTGTATCAGTTTTGACTTTCTATTTCAAGTAAATATGATCAAGTACTCTAGGATATGGATATCTGATGTAAAGGCTATAAAGCCACAAAATTTTGATAAGTTAGGGGATTTTTTGGGATGACCGAAATGTAAAAAATCTCACAGGCTTTAATTGACTGTAATGAATGAATACAAAGGTTTTATTTTCTAGATTCTCGTGTCATTTTCTGTGGTGAAGTTTTCTCTGATGTAAATTGTTATTCCTTTATTTTTCATATTGTTTTTCTGTTCTCATTGCTTATAAGAAGAGTATGCTCAGGATTTGTCATGAACACCCTAATCTGGCTTAAAGACAATGTCTATGTTTTCTTCTGAAGATTGAATGTAGAATTCAGATAAACTCTGCTCTGCATTTGAAATAACCCTTAATCTTTTCCTCTCTCCACCTCACAAATTATAAGAATCCACTGATATGGTTGTCTTGACTGGTTATACATGTCTCTGTTATTTATTCAATGAATCATCTTTAATCTTTGACTCCATTTTTCCCAATGATCCTTTTTTATGTCTCAACCAAACCAATTCAAAAATTCATAAACAAAACCATGTTCTGCATAGCTAGCTTAAGATCCACACATAAACAAAGTTATATCAGACAGAGAGATCCCTCTCTGAGTCTCGAAGAGCTAGATCCATGACTCGAAGTAGTTTTCTGGTTACCCCTGCCGATTTCCTCCTCAACCTGGGAAATTACAAGGTGATAACAAAAAGGATGATGGATTTTCTTGTAGCTAATTATAGTATGGATGAAATTAGAGAGGTGATTGGTACATAACCTTTTAGAAACGAATTTGCTATGGTGAAACCTTTTGTTGAATAGTTAAATATTCTTGAAACTACCCATGAGCATGTATACTATCCTCCCAAATTTGACTCACAAGTTATTAAAGGGGTAAGAACTCCCACATTTATAATGCCACAATAGAGAGGTGAAGAGTGCTAGAGTATGGGTCATGTTATCCTCAATTTATAGGAATAACTAAGGAGATGATGTCTCGAGGCCCTCAAGTTGTAGACATGGAGTACCGAGAGACATATGACTGATAATGTCCTCATGCACAGACAAAGACCTGCTTCACCACCACACATCTTGGATTCGTGACGATGACATCAACCACATCAACTTGTTTCTGGAAGATGATGGGTCTTGCTCCATGAAGTACAAGTCATGTATTGTGGTAAGTGTCACTTTAAAATTTGAGGCATTTGAGTATGTTGCATTTAAATATGCTTTTGATTATAAAATTTCTTCTTGTAAATTATGCTCTTTGCCATGTTTCACCTTGGTGATTGACATTGCACCCTAGTAAGTGGTCACTCTTAGGGATGGGTTTTCTACTGGGAGGTATCCTTAATGAGTCATTGTACCATTCCTGATCATACTTGTCATTTTCCACACTTCATCCTTTTCATCTCCCTATCTTTTTGGGATTTTCAGGTGTACTGGCCCAAGAAGGGATTGTACCTCATTTCATGGGAAGAAGGGGCTAAAGGCCCAGAGGTTTGCAGATCAAAAAAGATAAAATCCAATCATAAACCTTCTAGATTCTTGCCCAAGGATACCGAGGACAATGAAATGTCTCTTATAAGAAACTGATGCGACCCATGAAAAATAACAATATAAAAATTCCAACCAAGGTAGAGCATGTGTGGGCAATGTTTTTCACGCTTAGGTAGAAGTCCCACACATTGTCTTCAACTTGGGGAAGCATAGTGTGACCAGGGTAGAGTCAAGGTGGGAAATTGTTTTCATGCTTAGGTAGAAGTCCCACCTTGGCTTCAAACTGGAAACATTTTAAATAATTAATGAAAATAAATGGGTTTGGAAAAAGGATGCATTGAAAATGAAGGTACAACACACCCTCTACAAAGGCACCCATAAATGAGACAATACAAACCCTTGTACATCATGAAACCCAAGCCCAAATGTCTTACCCCCACCCACTTCATCTTTTCCACATGACTTAGAGAGGCTTCAACCTAGGAAAAACTCCTTGAATTAAGGACCGATTTGTTGATATTATGGTAATTGTGGGAGGTATTTACCTCCACATGTAAACTAGATGAGAATAGAATATTCCAGGAAGCAAGAAGAAAACCTAATGAGTTGGATAATAACCCTAGAAGACAAGTCATATCAAGAGGATAGTTTGTATTAGGTTATTAGCCTCCAAGAGAAGAAGTCGGCCAGAAGAAATATTATATATTGAGTAAATAGGCACCCAGAATGAGAAGTTGGCCCAACAAGTTTTCCAGTTTTAGTATGTTATCGCTTAGTTTGTAGTTTAGGTCAAGTAGCTGAAAGGTAAGGGTCAAACTGGCGTAACAGGAGCTTCCCCACCCACTGTCACCTCGATGGGGAGCTCTTTCTATTTAGGGTGGCTAAACCCAAGGGAGACGTCCCTGACAATCTGGGGTTTTGAAAGGTAAAGGCTTTAAGGATTAAGGCAAGTTTCCCCTTCACAGATTACCACCAAGAAAATAGTCAGATGAAGAAGAACCATAGAAGAGGCACCTGCTTGCGAGACAAGACAATGATGATACTAGTACATGCAACAGTGGTTAATACTTCATTAATTAATGACTATCAATATTTAATGTACATGAGCATAAATAGCAGTAAATATTGACGAAGTCAATGTTTGCAATAATGGCAATGGAAAATTAAAGTCACTTGTCAATAAATAATAGAATGATATAGCATCCAATGAAAACGATCAATCCTTAAATTAACTCAATGCATTAAATATCATCAAATGCTCATATACATGCAGTTGCTGCGTCAAGTATACTAGAGGTGACGTCAGCTTTCTTCTAGGGTTAGTGTAATAGACAAAGAGGTCAACGTTTTGCAAATAAGCCAATGAAATTTATCAATATATCAATGTCTATCATTAGATGACCAATCCACAATATTTTCTATCAACCAAAATCTTAATAAAGGCATGACGTCATCATTTTCGGCTAGGTTAGTAGACGTTAGGGTTAGTTAGGGTTTCAAATTTGAGAGTTTTGAAAGATTGTTTTGGCACAACAAGCTCAACGTTGGAGAGGTAAACCAGTGCCTTAGGGTATTATGGAGTCAAAAGTAAGGGCAAGGTCTCGGTAGGATCAAAATCT
>JASDQU010013459.1:139381-155691 GCA_032191745.1 Picea mariana | reverse complement strand
GGTTTTATGGATGTAGAGAGAACTAATAGGCAAAAACATGAACCTTTTCACTTCTCCATCCATAGTTGTAAATGTGTAATTTTTTTTCCCTGCCCAAAATATATTACAAGCCACAAAATATCACAAAATTGCACGATCGTAGCTAAACGATTTCTAGTTTTCCATGGAAAATTATCCAGATATGCTTCCACCGATAGAAATACATGTTCTTTATCCTCTACACAAAATGTTGTGCCCACAATACAAGATATTGGTTTTCCATGGCAAACTACTGAGACATGCTTCTAGACATCGAAATATAATCTTGCAGAATCTTTGTTGTACATATCATATGTCAAGTACAACACAAATTGTATCATGCACACACCAGTCTGTGTAGAGGACAAAGAACATGTAATGCCATATGGGCACATCTGACCATACATGGTTTATAAATGTAACATGCATATGCTTTATTCTGACAAAAAAACAACAGATATTGCAATTTCACATGTAATTCTCGAACAATTTTGCATGCAACTATTTTCTTTCATGCCAGCACTAAAGCACCAGCAAAATATCACAGGAGAATAGATATCGACCTCGGTAGATAGGGAAAATAACAAAACTTCATGTTGACTCATGGGTGTAGGGGATGAACATCGTAAAGCACCCCAAAAACAATAATAATCCAACAAAAAAAAAATAGCTCCAACCACCAGCGCTAGACCCCAAACCTGCAAGGCCAAATCAAACAAAACAAAAGAACAAGCACCAAACCAACGAGAAAGCATGAACAGGCCGAACTGCACCCCCAGGGTCCCAAAGCGTAAACCCAAGCCAATCAAACACAACCAACAACCCACAAACCAACGAACCAGCAAGAGCCACCGAACCAGTAAACAACATATGTATCTCCAACGATTACGAAAATATAGCCGAAGCACAGAAGGAACCGAAAACATATGACGACCATGCCACTACAAATAATCAAACATTCTTACTTGCAAACTGCAAACACTGAACAACAAAAAAGTAATAGAAAATGAAATTATGGCATGGAAACTTACTCTGAAAATGATGAAATGTAGAAGCGCATGTCAAATTGTGAACGAAACAACAACAAGCAGCAACCGATAAACCAGTGAAGAAGAAGCACTCGCCGAACCAGTAAACAATGTATGTAGCTTCAACAATGATGAAATTTCATTGCAAAGGTAGAAGAAGGATGAAACATACAATTCCTATTCAACTGGCGGTGGACAACAACACTGTGAAAAATCACTGCAACATTGTATGGAAAATTTCAAGGAAAAATGTACTCCGAGAAGCATATTTAGATAAACATTTAAGGCTTTCAGGTTGTCTAAGGACCTCGCGGTATGCAAACATTTAAGCTGAGGGGCCTGTTGGAGGACCTTGCGTCATGTAAACATTTAATCTGTCGGGCCTATTGAAGCATCTTGAAAAAAGTGTCAATACATTTCAATACAAATACATTCGGCAAGGACGTTATAAACTTTGGAATTCTTAATCACTATAAAGATTGGATATCAAAACATTTCAATGTGATTAGTACAAATAAAAACTTAGGGATATATTCAGCTAGCAGAAAATGCTAATACAAACATTTGAACTAATGCTAGCATTAATCCACCTTCAAGCAATACATAGGAAAAATATATTTTTCAAAAATATTGTATACGATAAAAAGTTTGGTTATGTTGTCATATAAAACATTGGGAATAGAGAAACTGGAAATAAGACCTCCAATCTCTTATCCAATCAGATCAATACATATATGGTACTTTTTATTATATAAAAATATATGTTTTTAATTCCTTACCTCCAACAATAGGTATTATGCAAATATTTATGGTCAAAGGACAATATATGTAGTCAACGAATTATCGATCGCTATAGTCCCTCTATGCCTACAACAGGGACTAATAATAGAAGAAAAACATGAATTCATCTTAGAAGACAATCAAATAACCATGACTAATGGAGTATTCAATGACAAATTCCCCCAAAAAAATATATGATTAAAGGTGACATATTTACACCGCTGTATATAAGAAGCATTCAATGGTTTACCTGCTATGATCTAACCAATGCTTTCCCACGATCACCCTGCCACAATGTAATAATCATAACATTTTAGAATGTTAGAAAATAATATAAGAAGCATGAGCTATTAAAATGCATGTTAGATATTAAAAAAAAAAATATTAATTAGAGGTTGGGTATACTGGTAGAACATAATTACCCCCATAATAGAAGCGCATGTATGGATTTGATTCAAATCATAATCCACCAACAACTCTTCCCATGCAGCTATTTGTTATAGCAATATTTGCCTCACCGTTGCTATCTTGCACAGAGGACCTTTTTCCATTTCCCTATGCAGAGTTATCAACCACTTTTTGATAAATCCAGAGCCAAATATATATATATATATATTCCACATATACGCTCCCTAACTGCTTTGCAAGATGCGTATATGCTTTCTGCTCCACTACAGCTCGTGTATATCGATATTTGTGCCAGAAAATACAAAATGAGGTCAGGTTTCTATGTCACGACAAAATATCTATGATCTTTGGCCTTCCATATACTGGAAACATTCTGACTCGGCCCTTCAGTTGCATTCTGGAGGCTATCATAGCACAATCTTGAGCTATGAAAAAGGAGGAGAAAGCATTCAACTTTGAGAGCAAAGTTACTCTGGAGAAATTACTTCATATTGAGTCTGCATCCCTTTGTCCCTCAAGTCCGAACACAGTGTTCAACCCTAGAGCTCTTTCCTTATTATTGAGAGGAACTCATTACCTCTTTTCTATGAGCTTGCCTTTGGTGGAGGATTGAAGTGATGGAGACCCAGTTGGAAGGAACTTGGTTTCTTGGTTTCGAACCGTGCCGACACTGAAGTCTGTAATGTTGATACTTATGTTGATCAATTATTAATAGAAATACTCCTTTCTCGTCCTATCGATATCTTGCAAATGTATGATTATTATCCATGGGCATGTTTATAATGTTTATTAATGGATTGTGCTATCTGATGTGCTAACTCATTTTATATTTTGTCACTATATACTTGCATCGCTTGTTTGTTGAGAACTTCTTGTAGGTGTAAAGCTTTGGGTCAAAGTGCTCAATGGTGGAATGACATCAAACAATTGGATCGAGGTAGGCTTCTTCCTCATATTGCACATTAGTTTATATAACACATGTTGGAATTGAGTTGATTTCTACAGTCATACATGTCTGTTGTGGTTTACCTTTGGCCATAGAGAGTTTTTCCCTTGTAACAGAAATCACGACTATGTTTGGGATAGATCTTCCTTCTAAGGGTTGAAGTATTTTTTCTTCTTACATTTCTTTTTTTCCTTTATGTTTCTTGTCGTATCATAGTTGGACATAGTCTTTTCACTATGGGTCTGAGTTTTTCAACCTTTTACCCTTGCCCAGACTTGTTTTAAAAGATATATGTCCTGTTTTCCCTGATAGTCGCGTATACACACTTGTTGTCCCACTGCAAGAGGCGTATATATGCCCTTTTCTTTTGAACAATCACATATACCACTTCCCCTTGCTTGCTTGCTTGGTTCAGTGACTGTTGGGTAGGTTTTGAGGATCATTGAGACTTCTTAGGTCTCTGTGGTGCCTGTTGAGATTATCTAGGATGACAGGAAACCTGTTTGGAGTTGAATTTTTGGGCGGCATCTTTCTCTTTGTTTTTCATTTTTGATTTGTCCTTGGCAGTTGGGTTGTATGCTTAGCTGCTTGGTATTCTGCTCGAGTGATTTCTTTTATAAACAATAGTAGTTATATATCAAGTTGCTTATTAGTCCATGCATTTTCTTTTTAATACATTGAAAATACAAAAAAAATAGGTATTTTGCATTGGTTGGTATTTTTGTCTTGGAACCTTTATCATTAGCTTAGCACATTTAGCGAAAGATTACATTTTACTTGTGAGTTGCAGAGTTAAAATTGAAGATTGCATTGTTTTTATTTAGCACATATTCACTGAAAAGTTAAAGTTAGGCTTTGCATTATATCTATTTTTATTTTCATGCAGAGTCATAACACCATGAGTTTCATTTCCATACCTTTTTGAGTAATCACGGCCAATAAAATTTATGCTTTAAACTAAAATTGATTGGTAACGATTTTATTGTTTAGGGTGCACAAACTAACCTAGGATTTAGTGCCTTGGAATTGGATTTTGTGAGTAAACTTCTCCAAGGAAATTAAATCAACATATGTGTCTGAGACAGGGAGTTGAGAAATCCATTGTATAATTAGTAATATCAGGAGGCTCCACTCACACTAGAGTTAAGCACGAGGTCGCACGAAGTTTGTTGAAGGGATAAACCCTGGATACTCACCTAGTGTCAAAGATATTTCTGTGGATTTATTCATATTTTGGGATCTTGCTAGTATACATACCTCCGTGAGAGGCGATACTTTCAAGGTTTCAGGATTTGCTACCCTGCCCATACGGTAATCCAGACTTATGATTGTTCGCCTATGCATCGGTTATACAGTGGTTGATTAGTTACTTGACTTAGGTTTCTCATAGGTTACTTGCAGGGGTTATTTTGCTTGTATCCTGAGTCAGATAGGGGTCAGACAACGCACAACCTTTATGGAATATTACCTCTCCAGGGGGATCTGACCGATTGGTTGTTAATCTTACGAGGGCCCTTATCACTGATTATGTTATCTCCAAACTTCAACGGGGAGTCTTGGGTCCCTTTTGGACAAGAAATACCTTCTTTAGTGAGGGAGGCCACTCAACCACTTTAGCCCATCTGCATGCATATTGGTCGTTTGAATTTTTGGTATGATCTTTGACTATTAGATGACCATAGGATTTTGTGCTGAGTCTTTGTTATCATGAATAGTGGAGTTCCTTTTGCTCCCTCATTTATTGCTACCCCCCCCCCCATGACGTTCATGGGGGAAAATCCATCCTCTTTTTATAATGGCGTGTAGAATTATGGTACTTAGTCAATTCCTTGGGTCTCTAATCATTTTTCTCATGGTATGTCTGATATGTCTTCACACTTCCCATCCCCTGTCTCGCCTCCTTATGAGAATACAAGTTTTGGGTCTAGGGGCATGATGCCTCCTTCTTATCCCTGTCTGTTTGGAGGGAGTCATATCCTTCAAACACCTCTTACGATAAGAGGTTGGAATATTCCTTCCTATGAATCCACTATGCGAGAAGTAAATTCCCAATTAAGAAATCATTCTACTTATCACACTCCATCCACTTATCCTTCTTCTGCTATGTCAGTTCCTACGAACACTTTTCCCATGTCAGACCTCGGTTTTTCCTCCGATGTTTCATCCGGGGGGAGTTATTTTTATAGTATGGGAAACCCCCCTCATGAAGTTCCTTCACCTAGGGGAAACATATATCCTCACATGAACAACCCTTGTCATGTCGCTTTCCCTTTGCAAGCGAATTCCTCAATGTCGATTCCCTTACAACCCTTTATGAATCAGTATGGAGGAGGATACTATCCTACTAGACAAGGACAGGGTGTAAACTAGGATCCTTCCTAGCCTACAATTTCTCAGAACCAATCTTTCCTTGGACCTTGGTCTCAAATGCCACAATTCACCACTGCCACAAGTCTAGTCACTGCATGTCATACTAGCATTATATCACCAACCGTTGCTAGTCATGTTGGAGATTGGTCGACAACCTTTATGAGTCATGTTGAAGACCTGCAACCAACCGCTGCAAGTCATGCTAGGGGCACAAGTCTAGTCACTGCGTGTCATACTGGTGTTATATCACCAACCTCTACTAGTCATGTTGGATATTTGTCGACAACCTCTGCGATTCATGTTGAAGACCTACAACTAGTCGCTGCAAGTCATGCTAGGGGCACATGTCTGGTCACTGCTAGTCACACTGCACATTCATCACCAACCTTTGTTGGTCATGTTGGGGATTCATCACTAACCTCTGCTAGTCATGTTGGAGATTTTCTACTAGCCTCTGCAAGTCATGTTGGGAGCATGTCACCAACCACTGCAATTCATGCTGGGGGCATTCATATGATTGAGAATCCTAGACGTCTCAGACGTAATCCTAGATTCCTTTGTAGGACTTGCGAAGGAAGTCACCTTACTCATTTGTGTCCTGTTACTGCTGGGATATTGGAAGTGTGGGGCTCACCTAAGGGCCCTTTGGGTTCTGAGGCATATATGGTTTCACAACACTCCATTCCTTATTTGGTTGATACAACAGTCATGTCGATGCAATCTTCGGCTGACACCCCTTTGCCTTTAGGTGTTGATGTGTCCTTTGACCTTATTGTCTCACATCCTGTTCAACCTGTGGTCGTGTCGATGCAATCTTCGACCGAAACCTCTCTTATGTTTGGGGGTGATGTGTCTCTTGACCTTGTTGTCTCACATATTTTTCAACCAACAGTCGTGTCGACGCAATCTTTGATCGACAAAACTCCTATTTTTTGGGGTGATGCACCTCTTCACCTTGTGGTCTCACATCCTATTCAACTAATGGTTGAGGAAGTGGTCGTATCGATGCAATATTCAATCGATCCCACTCTTCTCTCAGAGAGTGACAAGTCTAAGGAAGTGGTCTTTCCAATGCAATTTTTGGTCGATTCTGCTCTTCTGGTTCTATACCTTCTATCATGCCATGTCCTTAGCTTTTCTAGTACTTCACCTTTTGAACAAGAGAGAATTTTACTCTTCTCGAGTTCTCTTCCTCCAATTCTTGATGAGGTTCCCTTTGATTGGGATGGTCTTGTGGGGTATCCAATGCCTCTTCCTATGTCTTTTCTAGGAAGATACGTTATCTGATACAACACAAAGACAATAACCTCCATTAGCAGTTTTCCCTCCTCGACTTGGAGAGATTTGGGTCTTCCCAAGCTTGTGTCGGTTCTTCGTAAGATACCGACATTCCACAGAAGTTCCACATGGGAGCCTTGGCCTCCCCCATAAATTTCTGCCTAGAATCTCCCAACGAGTCTTAGTTAAGCTCTTTTCCGACTCGTTATTAAAAATTGAAAAGATCGTCGAGTGATTTGTCCCTTTCACAATTGTTAAAATTGGATTTGAAAGATCATGAGTCTTATTTAAGCTCTTTTACGACTCTCTATCAAAAATGGAAAAGATCGTTGAGTGAACTTGTCTTTTTCACACTCGTAAATTGGATTTGAAAAGTGGCACAAGTTTACCCCTTTTTCACACCAAGTAGACTAAAAGATATAAAAAAGGACATTTTTTGGTGTTAAATTGTGATTGCATCTCATGCCCTTGCTTGCAGTATTGAGCCTTTAGCCGGTTCTCTCTTTGCATTATAAACCATGGCCCAAGCAGTTTGCATCCTCAACCAAGCAGAGCCTTGTTTATATCCTTCGCAATTTAACACCCTATACCCTGGAGGGAACATCACCCTGAGTATCCATCTCCTGCATGCATTTCCTTGCATTGAGCATAGGTATGTTCCACTGCTGGAACTAGTTTTTCTTACTTGCGACACTCATTCCCTCCTATGTATCATAGCATTCACTTGTTATGAAAAAACAAAAAAAGATGGGCGGGAAGGGAGTACTATATTGTAATTGGTAGCAATCGTGTCACCTTTAAACAAAGCACAAAGTTATTGAGTCCTTGCGTCATCATAATTTTGGGTTTAGCATGGCCTTAGGAAGCTGATCTCGTTACAGAATTTTCTCTATCGACTGGTTAATCTTCCAGTCACTATAAAGAACATTATGGATGCCTCCTGCATATAGTTGTCACATCATTAGGTCTATGCTGCCAAAGTCCACCATATGTCTCATGCTCTTGTTCAAAGTAAGTCTATCAACCTGTGTCAACCACTCCTCAGAAATATTGACTTTGCATGTCGGCCATACCCTTAGTTTGTCTCAAAATCACATGATACTTTGGTCTTATGATTCACCCTGGCCCTACTCTCATCATTGGTAGGTCACCTTGAACCCAACAATCGACATCTCATCATGGGTCATTGACTGGGTGGTTTCCCTTGTGTTTGATGACAAGACATTTATTCACACTTTGGGATTCATATAGTGTCTTGGATGCCATTAGCCTTATTGGTGGTTTCCTCGACTTTGTCAGTAGTTTTCATCATTAGCTTCTATTTAGAGGGTCTTTTTCGTGTACCACTTGCATTTGGCACATGCGAAAGACACACAGGTTTGTTGGTTCATGAACATGTTCTTTGTTCGATCTCCACAAAATCATGAAGCTCCTGCTTTGTTCCTCGTGCTGACTGATGAGATATGCCTTAATGCTCTCCTTTCAGTGGGTCTCTTTCCATCGACGTAAGCTCATGTATTCTGGATACGAGACCTAGAGTTTTATGAGTACCTTAAGCCTTGTAGTCATTATTGGTAGGCTCTCTCGCCATTGACAAATGGGAATACATCAATGTCTCATGATCAATGGATCTCTCAAGTGTTCGATGCCAACTCCTTTATTCACATTTGTAGAGATGTACTCAGTGCCTTGATACATACTTTCATCATTGGTAGGTTGTCTCGCGTTTGTTAACGGTATACCTCAATGACCAGTAATCAAACGATGACTCATCGTGTTCGACCTCAACTCATTTATTCACATGATGTAGACTTGCACCATTGGCAGATTGTATTGAAGACTTGAAGACATCACTTTGTGGACGCAGATTTCCTGAGCTGTTGCTTCCATTTCATTGGAGCAGTACCTATTTGACTTCAGCGATCATGGGAGATTAGATTGTACTCCATGGTATACATATATCTTCAGATTGATTTTGAGACTGGTTTCACTGGGCCTTGTTCATGACTATGACATCTATTGGCATGTAACCACATTTATACTTACCTACTCATGGCCATGAACACTTGTTGGTATATTTTCCACATGGATCTGCATTGTATTCTTGGCAGCCATGTATGCAAAGTCAGTACATAATGTAATGAGCAATTGAGTTCATCCAGCTAGTTCTCTACCACTCCACTTCTGGGTTATTTATAATGTATTTCAGCCATCGCAGATACTCCTCTAATCTCACACATTAGGGGGTATATGTTATAGCAAGATTTTCCTCACCATTGCTATCTTGCACAGAGGGCCTTTTTCCATTTCCCTATGTAGACTTATCAACCCCTTTTTGATAAATCCAGAGCCAAAGATATACATTTTTCCACATATACGCTCCCTAACTACTTTGCAAGATGCGTATATGCTTTCTACTCCACTATAGCTCGCGTATATCGATATTTGTGCCAGAAAATAAAAAATGAGGTCAGGGTTCCATGTCACGACAGAAGATCTCTGATCTTTGGCCTTCCATATACTGGAAACATTCTAAATCGGCCCTTCAGTTGCATTCTGGAGGCTATAAGAGCATAATTTCGAGCTATGGAAAAGGAGGAGAAAGCATTCAAATTTGAGAGCAAAGTTACTCTGAAGAAATTACTTCATAATGAGTCTGCATCCCTTTGTCCCTCAAGTCTGAACACAGTGTTCAGCCCTCGAGCTCTTTCATTATTATTGAGAGGACCTCATTACCTCTTTTCTACGAGCTTGCCTTTGGTGGAGGATTGAAGTGGTGGAGACCCATTTGAAAGGAACTTGGTTTCTTGTTTTCAAACCGTGCCGACACGGAAGTCTGTAATGTTGATACTTTTGTTGATCAATTATTAATAGAAATACTCCTTTCCCGTCCTATCGATATCTTGCAAATATATGATTATTATCCATGGGCATGTTTTTAATGTTTATTAATGGATTGTCTTATCTGATGTGCTAACTCATTTTATATATTGTCACTATATACTTGCATCGCTTGTTTGTTGAGAACTTCTTGCAGGTGTAAAGCTTTGGGTCAAAGTGCTCAACGGTGGAACGACATCAAACGATTCGATTGAGGTAGGCTTCTTTCTTGTATTGCACACTATTTTATATAACACATGTTGGAATTGAGTTGATTTCTGCAGTCATACTTGTCTGTTGTGGTTTACCCTTGGCCATAGAGAGTTTTTCCCTTGTAACACTATTGTTTTCACTACACATATGAATATTTCATTTCCTTCATGCCCCTCAAATATGCAATTTGGTTTATTTCTTATTGTCATGGGTCTTGTACGAATTATAATCCCTACAATATTCCCCAATGTATTTGGCTTTCCATCAATATACGTTGTCGCTCCTTTATTGTGATTGTTTTCTTTTAGTTGTATATAATTTTCAATGGTTTCATATCTTTGTATACTTGGAATATATTGTACTAGCCTCAACCAATATCCATAGTTGTAGCATGATCCTACATACTCCATCAATTCAATAAGTCCTCCATATTTTTTCTGTATGCCTTCAATGGAGAACACACCCTGACCATGTATGGAAAATGGAGCAATGTAATACATCATTTCATTGACACAAAAGTCATTGCCCAACTGAGAAAATTACTTGGGCACCAATCGTTTCACTAAATTTTTGTACCTCAAGGGAACCTTGATGTCACCTATGCTCTCATCATTATAAGAACATGATCATCCTTCAACCAGAAAGAATTCCATGTGCCTATGTAATTTTCTTCTGACCTTTTCGCCTCTAGTTGATCTTTCCCTGTTAGATGTGTTAGACGTAAAAATTTCCCCCATCCCTCATAAAATTCTCTCCCTCAAGAATTCTAGGTATGATAGGTACATATTTAGTTGTACCTACACTCTGAGAAAAAGCAGTTGGCAATATTTCCTCTTATCTCTTTTACAACATTGCATGTCTTCCTACGACCTTAAAACCAAGGACCACCAAAATGTAATAATATTTTTTAATAATGACCTCCACCAAGAAAATCATATATTCATTGTACCTCCACCAACCAAAGTAGATAGGAGAATAAGGAAAATAATATTTTACATTTCCCCCGTGCAATATAGACTAATATAAAATTTTGGAAACCTTGTTAGACTTTTGGTTGATTTTCATTGAAGCGTGTCTCATGATGAAAACTAATGAAAACAAAAAATCTCTAGGCTCCTTGGATTTTTTGCGATGACTTCAATATGGTATAAACATGTGATGATCAAGACTGACTACGATTGGTGTGACTTCCCCTTGGGATGGAATTCTTTGAAATCTAGGAAAGGATTCTATGACTTGGATTTGCAAACCATTGGAAAATATGTTTCAATCATAGGAACCTTAAAGGAACACGAGTTGGACATGAAAAATATTTTGTATGTATTATTGTGAAACCTCATTCAAGAAAATTTGAGGGCATGTCGATGTGCATTGACTCCAAATGAACCAAACATCCCATTAATAGAAAGGGTTGATGACAAGTCCCTAGTATTAATAAAATTCTAATGTAATCTCTACAAGGTGATGTGTGACTTTTCCACACTGAATAGGTCATTGAACATGAATTAGAGACAAAAGTAAAAAAAAAAAGGAAATAAATTTTTAGGATTCACAACATGTGTATGCTACTACTAGAACCTAAAAATCTATCTTTGTTTGGTCACTGATACTCCCCACACCATGAATGCATGTTTTTGTTGCATCAATAATTGATTAACCTAATGATGAACTTGTTGAATATTCTACATAAAGTTTTATGTTTTGCTTTATTCATTTTCCCATGTGAAGGACACATAAGTCATTAGGGTATGAAAGGTAATGTCTAGGGGTGTGACTATGTGGAACCCAAGACATATTTGAAATGGATTGCACCTAGTAGATTATAAAGTGTGCTAATATATGCATGTTGGATGTAAGGGATATTCTCATCCGATGTGTGCAAGTATGATTTCTTTTATATTAAAAAAATATGTAGAAGTGTGGGGTTCACAAATTTAATATAATAATATATTTTAGGATGAAATGTTGTTGATCGGTTCAATTACATGTCCAACATTCCCCATAAATTTTTCCTAAAATAGATAAGAAACCTAGGGTTAAGATCAACCATGAACCATGATGAGAATTTTTGAGAAGTGATATGTGATATTTAACACTAAATCATTATGATGCTTCATCACATGAAGAAGTGAAAGGAAATCGATTTTGATAGACTTTGAAGGGCTGGTTGGAACTAGTAGAGGTGTGTACAAATGAAGTTTGCAATTTATAGGCTTGGGAATATTACCCAAAATGTAGGATTTTATGTGTGCCTTTATTTTTTGATGCATGTCGACTAGTAGAAGTGTTACTAAAGAACAACAAGTGTCTTCATTAAGCCAAAGTGGTCCATTGACTTGGAGTATAATTGTGCCTCTAAAATTAGTGGGTTTTATTGTGTTCCATAGGGAACACAAATATTTCCAAGCTGACAATGAATATTGTTGGATAGATATTTGTTGGTGACCTATTGATCTTGTGAAATATTTTCATAGGTATGTGAAAAATCTATATCAAATGGGTAGAGAGAGCTCTAGTCATTGCAATTGTGAACTTGAGTATTAAGTATGTATTGTTTTAACAAAAACTCAAATGAGACAATTTATTTATTTGTTATTGTTTTTCCTTCGTGTGCTTGATCACTAGATGGACTATCACATATATGTGATCCACTTCATGTGGTGCATGCTTTGTAGCTTGATCCATGTATGAAAAAATTGAAGCAACTTCTTATCTGAGTGAATGATAGTGTTTTTATATAGTATGTAGTGTCTCCATTGCTTCACTAGTTGATTAATGACATATAGTTATTTTCAAAGACATAGTACCTCTACACTATGTCATTGAATGTCTCTAAGTGAAATGAAAAAATATGTCCATGTTGAGCCAGCACTATACTAAGAGCATAATCCAATGCATTAGTCTCAATGTCAAAGATATGATGGAGGTCTAGAATGGCCAACATTGGTGTGAATCATAGGGTGATTTGAACTCTTCAAATGCACACTACTTCACCAACATCTAGTGGAATGTTGTCATGGAATGAGTGATCTAGCTTAATGGTCAAGAAATGTGAGAAATATGTAACACATATCTTCCATAGAAGTTCACAAGGGCAAGAAAAAATTGTAGCATTGTGATGTTATGTGGGAAAAGGAAATGCTTGGTGACCTTGATCTTCCTAAGGTATAAATGGATATAAACACTACTTTTGATGAAGCCAAAATATTGAATTTGTATTGTGTTGAAGGTACCCTTACCCAAATTTATGTCTAGGATGGATGTAATGTGATGTTCTTCCCATGTCTTGCTATAGATGAGGATATCATCTAGATAGACAATGGAAAAGGAGCTAGAGAAATGCTCAATAATTATTTTTATTAGGTGTGTGAATGTATTTGGTATGTTGGTTAGGACAATTATGACATGCCTAACCGTCCATAAATACCCCCCTTTGGTTTTGAATCTTTTTCTAGGTATTTGATTAATTAACAAGTACTTGATGGTATTAATACTTGAGGCTGATATCGATGAAACCATGCACCTAAGAGCTAGTACATATGATCAACAATATGAGGTAGTAAATGTTAGTTCTTGACAATTATCTTGTTATGTGCACAATATTCAATACAAAGGACATGATGTTATAGTAAGATTTTCCTCACCCCATGCAACTTGCTTAGAAGGCTTTTTTTGTTTCCCTATGCAGACTTGAAGTCCCCTTTTGCAATTCCCAGAGCTAAAAATAATAGTTTTCCACATATACGCACCCTAACAATTATACAACATGTGTATACGTAGTTTGCACCATTACAACCCGCGTACATTGGGTTTTGTTCCCAAAATTAAAAAATGGTGTCGATTTTCCATGTCACGTCATGAGATCCATGATCCTTGACCTTCCATATACTGGAAACTTTCTAACTTGGCCCTTTAGTTTCATTTGAAGGCTATAAATGGGCCATATCCAAACCGTGAAAAGGGGAGAAGAATTCAACTTTTGAGAGCAAAGTTACTATGGAGAAATGATTCACTTCATATTGAGTCTTCATCCCTTTATCCTTTTAAGTCTAAACACATTGTTCAGCCCCCAAGATCTTCCCTCTTTGATGGAGAACCTCAATGGCTCTCTTATATGAGCTTGTCTTTGGTGGAGGATTAAAGTGGTGGAGGCCCAGCTGGAAGGGACTTAGATTCTCAGTTCTAAGACGTGCCGACGCATAAGTTTGCCATTCATACGCTTATGTTGATCATATTTTAATAGAAATAATCTTTTCTCGTCCAATTAATGTCTTGCAAATATTTGAATTGTTATTCCATTGGAGTATTTGTTATGAATATTGATGGATTATATTATTATATGTGCCAAATTTATATATTATCACCATATGCTTGTGTATCTTGGTTTTCGAGGACAAGTTGTAGGTATATAGCTTTGAGTCGAGTGTTCAACGGTGGTATTCATCGAACGTCCAGACGAGGTAGGTTATTTATCTTACCTTGATAGCATGTTTGTTTATATAGCATACTTGATATTAGAGTTGATTTATGTAGTCATTCCTTCTGTTTTGGTTTACCCCATGCCATAGAGTGATTTTCCTAGTAACAGAATTGGCGACCATATTGGGGATTAAATATTCCATTTTGGGGTTTGGAGTGTTTTTCTCCTTTGGTTGATCTCAGTTAGCTTGAGTTTCCTTGTTGTTTGATTTCTTGACAACCTATTTTCATTTTGAATCTAATTTTCTTGGCTGTATCGTTATCCTGGCAGTGTTTTAATACATATACGTAGTTTTTCCTTGACAGATGCGTACATATGCGAGTTGTCATTCTATAGGGTGTGTACATACGCGTTTTTTTCTTAAACAGATGTGTACATCAATATTTTTTTCTTGATTGATGAGTTTGGTGTTTGTTGGGTGAGTTTTGATGGTTTCTGAGTCTTCTTGGGTCTCTGCCATGACTGTTGAGTGCCTGCGGAGTGATAGGGAACCTTTCCTTGGTTGAATTTTCGGGCAATTCTTCTTTCTCATCATCTTTTTCATTGGTTGTCCTTGCATTTTGGGTTGGGTGTTTCCTTCTTGATATCCTACTTGGTTTGTCTCTTTGTACTTACAGTGGGGTCTATATATCAAGTTGTGTTTCATTCCTTGCATTTTCATTCTTTATATTGAAAATACACAAAATATACATTTTGCATCTTGCCATTTTCTCTTTTGGTTGTTTAGTATTGATCTTGATACATACATGACAGATTGCATTTTATTTGAAATTACAGAGTTGAATTGAAATTTTCATTTTGAAAAGGCTTATCATATTTTGAGAATTAAAGATTAGGACTTAGCTTTATGTTTATATTCATTTCTTTAATTTTGTTGAGTCATAACATTATTAGTTTCACAACCACATATTTTGAGTAAACAAAGCCATTAAAAATAACACTGATAAATTTAAAATTGGTTAGAAACGATTTTATTTTCCAAAAGTACACAAACAAGCTTAGGATATAGGGCCTTGGAATAGGTTTTGTGAGTAAACTTCTCCAAGGCTATTAAACTCAACATATGTGTCTAACTAAGGGATTGGTGAAATGCATTGTGTAATTAGTGATGTTAGGATGCTCCTCTCACACTGGATTTAAGAATGAGGTCGCGCAAAGTTGGTTGCAGAGATAACCCTCTAATACCTTCTTAGCGTAATAGATATTTCTAGGGATCTATTCATATTTGGAGGTCTTACTAGTACCTTTACTTCTATGAGAGGCAGTGCTTTCAAGATTTTGGGCTTTTCTACCCTACCCATATGGTGGACCTGACTTGCGACCATTCTTCTACACATTGGTTATATCATGGTGGCTTTAGTTTCTTGACATAGGTAGCCACATAGGTTACTTGCAGGGGTTATTCTGCGAGTACCCTGAGTCAGATAAGGGTCGGAAAAAACACAACCTTTATGGAGGATTACCTCTCCGATGAGATCTAACTAGCTGCGTTGTTAAGCCCACAAGGGCCCTTATAACTGATTCTGATACCTCCTATCTTTTGAAGGGAGTCTCGGGCCCCTCTTAGGTGAGACATAACTACTCTAGTGAGGGAGGCCCCTTTTCATCCATTATATCTTGTTTGTGTGCATTATCCTTTTTTCTTTACTTTGGTGTGCTATATGATTATTAGTTGGCCTTAAGATTTTGTATTGCGTCGTGAGTTTTCATTGCTATGGTTAGTGGAGCCCCCGTGACTCCATCATTTGGCGCTACCCAGCCCATGGTCTTTTCTCATTCCATGGGGAAGAATCCTTTTGTATTTTTGAGTGGTACGCCGAATCATGATACTCAATCAATACCTTGGGCCTCTAATCATTTTTCTCTTGGTATGTCAGACATGTCTTTGCAGTTTCCATCCTCTGTCTCA
>JASDQU010013459.1:119865-136233 GCA_032191745.1 Picea mariana | reverse complement strand
CATCATTTTCATCCTGAATCAACTTAATACAAGTATATATAAATTCCATGATCTTGCTTACCTATTTTTCTCCTTTTGGCGAAATAGACTGATCGAATGCTTGAGGCATTCCATATTCTCTCACTTCTGGTCGTGTCTTTGATAAAGAACCTTGATCTATTTTTAACTCTTTTCTTTCCTCCTCAAATATTTGTCTTTCTTTCTTTACATCAAAAGTTTGGGTCTTCTCTGCAGCTTTCCTGATTCTTGAGTCTTTTGTAGTCTTTCCTTGGTTCAATATGTCTTCTCCTGTAACAACGCCTCCTCGAGTAATAACAACGAATATAGGATCTGCTCTGCGGGGTTCTTCTTTGATTAACTGTATATGTGGGTTCTGTTGAGGTCCTCGTCTTTCTTGAAGCTTAGCCATCAATACTGGACAATCCTCAATAACATGCTCGAAGGAATTGCAATAACTGCAAGTGGTACAAGGGTTATGATAGTCCCTTGCTAGATGTTCTGGTTGTGCGCAGTTATAACAGATTATCTATCCTCAGCCTCGGCCCACACCTCATTCTCATTCTCGTCCTTTGAATCCACCGTGAGTACTGAAGTTTCCTCTTCCTAGAGAGTTGTATTGCGTAGTGTTTCCTTCTTGTTGTACTTCACCTTGAATTTTTTATATGTCTCTTGACCTTTCATGCATGATATCGTAAGCCCTACAATCTCTATCATCATGCCTTACTGACTTACAGAATGTGCAGTACAAATTTGTGGGTGTCTGAATGTATTTTTGCATGTAATAGCACCCACCGCGGCGATGTTTGTTTCTGCATACTTCGCACCAGGGTAATGTTACTTGCTTCAAGGGGCTTGGGGCTCCAGAAGCAAAGTATTCATGGAATAGGGGATAGTTCTCCTTGTCATGGCCTTCTGATTTGCATTTGACACACAAGATTTCTTCTCTTTTGTCTTTTTCCTTATCCTTCTTCATATCTTTTACCTGAAAAGACAAACTAGTTAGTTGACTCAAGATTTGGCTCATACCTGAGTTGGATTCTCCCATAGGGGCTGATTCGAGATTCATGGCAATATCCAATGCCTCAAACTTCGAAGCAATTTGCTGCTGGATTAGAGGGACTCTGATGTGTGGTAAAAGGGAAACAATGAACCATTATTTGTTATGCTCGTCTAGGATCTGAAAATTGAATCGGCCTGTTAAGGTCTTGAATCTCTGATTGAATTCCCAGATAGGTTCAGCTACCTTCTGCTTGATCTCTTTCATCTTTGTAATGCATTGAGACTCTGACTTAGGTTTCTTAAACTCTGCAATCAACGCATTCTTGATCTCATTCAGTGGCTTAGGATGCACAATTCCTTGGACAAGTTTCATGTACCATCTCAGCGCGCGATCTCTTAGAGTAGTGCTAAACTGGGTTCTTTTAATAGCTTCGTCGATGACATTTTTAATATTCCATACAGCTTCACACAAGAACCAGTGTTGATCAGGATCTTCAGATCCATCTCCCCTAAATATAAGGAGCCTCATTTAATCTACCATAGAGCTTCCTAGGTTTCCTGTCTGAGTAGATGTTGAACTACTAGTAATAGTACTCTAAGGACTCTGGTGGTTATGAGTATTTTCATTTCTTAATGTTACTGAATCAACAAGAGGATTAATAGTACTTACTTCAACATTCTATGTTGTTTATGAGGTTTCTGGCTCATCCTGGCAAGGTTCTTTGGCTTCTCCTTCCTCTGTCCTAGCAGGTCCTAGATGTTCTTCATCCGTCAAATCTGCCTCTTCTCCACTGTAGAAGCCCTCATCCCCATAGTTCTCCTTAAACAAGCTCGCAAGAGGAACTTCTCTGAATTCTCTTCCACTGCACGTATGTCCAGCTTCTGTGTCATTGTCATTGTCTAAATTCTTGAACGTTATATTTTTCAGATCCAACCAATCTACTGTATCTTCAGGATGTTCTTCTCATGTAAGAGCATCTTGATTCTCAACTTTAAAAAATGTAAAATTTTTCCTATGGGTCCTTTGAAAAAATATCTCTCAGCTTGGCTATACGATTCTACTCTGTCAACAGAAAACTCGGTGATGTAACCTCCAATGGTGCTATCGAACCAGTGATATGCTACTCTGGATACGATGTTATCAACTCTCTTAACCTTTTGGATCATTGTCGACGTCCAAATTACAGGAGATCTAGATCTGATCTCAAACTGGGTATCTGCTAACCTAGCTAACCACTCATATAGCTCCTGATGGATTCCTCCAAAGAATATATTGTGTATATTAGTGAAGATATGTTTTCCTAGCCAATCCTCTATACTCGGATTAGGGTTCTTGTTTTGGGCTTCAATGAAGTCCTTTTCTTGATCCTCTATCCACTTTTGAATTTCTATCTTCGATGGAAACCACCTTGACATTCCCTCAAGAAGATTCTTGTCTGGACAACAGAACCATTTGTTGGAACATGGGCAGACCCAGGGTTCATCTCCAAGAGTGCACCAACAAGCACTAACTACTAGCCCTTTCAACAACACCTGCGAAGAAGATGTTGTCTTGCCCAAAGTAGCTATGAGGGGGTTGCAAGATAGAGATGTGTACAACCAGGGGAATATCAGGTGGGTCCAATATAGAACAATACAATATGCATAAATCACTTATCATCTTAGATCTACTCTGCATAGCTATAGATCTGATCTAACACAACAATGTAAGTAACAATAATTGAGATCAAAGCATCAATCACACATACGACACAAGATATATGTGTTTCACCCTCTCTCTAGGGCTACGTCCACATAACTGTGCTTATGATATATTAATGATAAAGCATACAATTCTTATATGTGCTCTTAGCTAGCAGATATTCTCTCTTCCTCTCTTGTTCTCTCCCCTTCCTAGGAACCTAGCTACAGGACTTGATCTTCGCACACAGCTAAAGATACTACAATACCAGAAGGCTCTCACACTCAACACTTCTCTATCCCAATACAATAATCACTCACATCAACAATACAACTAGATCGACAGCAATATCGTACCAACCCAACCTAGGTCCTCTTGACCTTTATTTATATATTACAATCACTCACTGACATCCTTAGGTCAAAACCTAGGTGTCTAAAACCCTAGGTGTCTAGAACTCTAGGTCAACTTGACCCGCATTTTCCGAGCTTCGCTAGCCTGTCTTTCCTTTCTTCTCGCGGTGTGCTCTAAAGAATCCAATGGTGGATTTTTTTCCTTGCTGAGTTGTCCACAATCCTTCTTTCTTGTTGATCTGTCATTCTTGATCTCCTCATTCAACGGCTTATTTTTCCTTACTTTGCTTCGTCTTTTCTGCTCTTTTTCTCACTTTGACCCAGTAACAGTCATTCTGTCTTCTGCGAAGTTCGCATTTCACCTTTTCTTCCTTGATCTTCACTTCCTTCCCTAACCAAGGGCCAATAGGCCCCCAACACTCTCCTGTGACTCATCCTAAGTCACTTCAGATCTTTTCCTTCTATTTTGCTTCGACTATAGACTGCACAGTGCAACCTTTACTTTCTGGTCCATGCCTCCTCTCCATCCTTGTGTAGACTGTATTTTTTGTGTCTGGTACCTAGTTTCAACCGCACCTGGTACCTAGACCTTGTTCTTCATGCTTTTACTGAGACTGGTGAGGCAGTTGGTTGTCATAGTACAACTTCAGTCGACTTCCATTCACCAAACCTTCCTTCCATTCTCCATTCAAAGTCTTCAGCTGTGCAGCTCCACCTTGGGTAACATAAGAGATCTCGAATGGCTTGAGCCAATGCATTCTGAATTTTCTAGGATGCTTCATGAACTTACTCTCATATACCAATACTAGATCACCTTGCTTGAAGGCCTTCTTCTTGATGTGTCTGTCATGATAGGCCTTTTCTCTTTCCTTCTGAACTTGTTGATGGAATCCTACAATAAGTCTATCTTCTTCCAGTTCAACCAACTGTGTGAGCCTCTCACGAACATCGCCAATATCATCCATGTCTGTGAAGGCAACAATTCTTAAGCTTGGCACCAAGTATTCCATCGGGACAACATCTTCAAGACCATAAAACAACTTGAAAGGGGTTTGCATTATTAGTTTCTTACAGGTAGTTCTATAAGCCCAAAGTACTGCAGGTACACTTAAGTCCCATTCATCCCTGTTCACACTGCAGATCTTCGTCAATGTTGTCTCCAAGATTTTTTTGAATGCTTCAACTGTCCCATTTTCTTTTGGATGGTAAGGTGTGCTCTTTTGATGGTGGACTGCAAATTCCTCAGTCAATGCTTTGACTGTCTTATTGATGAAATGTGTGCCTTGATCACTCATAAGGATCTTGGGGCATCCAAACCTGGTTATTATGTCATCAAATATGAAGCATGCAGATGTAGTTGCACTACAGTCCTTAACTACTCTGGCTTCATCCCATCTAGTCAGGTATTATGTCGCATTGATGATGTACCTTGCTCCTGTGCGCTTTCCTAGTGGGTTTATGGGTCCCACGAAGTCAATGGCCCACTTTTCATATGCTTGTAGGTTCATCTGCAGTGCTAATGGCATTCCATCTCTTTTGGATGGTTTCTGAATTCTCTGGAATACATCGCAAGCTCTGGCATACTCTTTAGCATCTCTGTGTAAGGTAGGCCACCAAAGGCCAGCTCTCAGAACCTTCTACGCAGTTTCTTTCCCTACATAATGTCCTCCTTCGATGCCTTCATGAGATTTTGTGAGGATAAATAGTTTCTCTGCCTCCATAACACACCTCCTTAATATCTCATCAGGTCCCATCTTGTATAGTTGTCCAACTATAAGTGAAAAGTTTGCAGCGTGCACCACTAGCTATTTTTTCTGAGGAATTGTATACTCACTAGGTGCCATTCCCTTTAACAAGAACTGGACTATGTCTGCGAAGTGGTCATCAATATTTCTAATTGCTAGTAGTTGTGCATCCGACAGTGTATCCTCCAAACTAGTCGGTTCTTCTTCTTGTTCCAACCTTGACAAGTGGTCGGGACCTTTGTTCATTCTACTTGGCTTAACCACAACTTCAAAATCATATTTCTGAAATAGCAAACGCCATCTACATATTCTCCCCCCCAACACTGGCTTGTTGACTAGGTACTTCAGCGTAGAGTGATCAGTAAACTTTTTGAAGTGTCCTCCCAACAAGTAGTGGTGAAATTTCTGCAACGCATACACCATGGCTAATCCTTCTCTCTCTATAGTGGTGTAATTGATTTCAACTATAGATAGCTTTCTGCTAGCAAAAGCCAATGGATGTTTGATATCCCCTTCTCCAGGTTGTGCCAACACTGCTCCTAAGGCAATAGAAGACGTATCGACATGCACATGAAACTCCTTACTCCAATCTGGAAAAACCAGAATGGGTGCAGTAACCATCTTTTGTTTCAGTGTGTCGAAGCTCTGTTGGAATTATTTCGTCCAACTAAACTGACAATCTTTCTCTAGAAGCTTCTCCATAGGTGTTGTAATCTAGGCATATCCTTTGATGAATTTCCTATAATATCCAATATGTCCCAGTGCAGTGCGCAGTTGTTTGACTAAAGTAGGAGGTGGCAGATCAACAATAATGGCAATTTTAGATGGATCAATCAGCAATCCCTACTGGCATACAATATGACTTAACAGTACTCCAAATGGTGAGAAGAAGATGCACTTCTTTAGATTCAAAGCAATTTGACACTGCCTACATTTATCCAACATTAGCCTTAGACATTCAATATGATTTTTCAACAAACTAAAAACAATCCAATCATCAAAATAGGTTTCTAGAAATTTCTGCAAAAACTCTTTGAAGGCATATTAGTTTTTATTTAATTTCACCACGTATTGTCCTTATAGTTCAATCAATGTAAATCTTGGTTTAATGTTTCCATCTTGCATGATATTTGAATTTATTGCAAGGTTTACGAGTGTTTCGTGAATTTAATAATGGTATTATGCTTACACAAGTGGTTGTTGATGTGACAAGGATCATAAATGTGGTAGGTAGTGGTGATGTGATGTCATGGAAGATGAAAAGTGTTAATTATGGGGATGTAATATGAGGGTTGGAAAGTGAAAAATGTATAATGCAGGACTGTGGAATTGTGGACCTGCGAACCTGTGAATATGTAGAGAAAGGTAAGGATGCTCGCACTAAAACAAGAAATGTGACTAAGTCTGGGAAATGGTCTTTTTGTGGGTTGTGGAGGTAGAGGGTGAATTTTGGAGAATACGGGATTGCAGAGCCATGGATATAAGAAAACATTGACGGATGGAGTGTGGCCTTGCATCTGAATTTCACGAAAAATGGCTAAGTGTTGGAAAGTGGAAAAACTTCGATTTGGGGAATGCAAAAGTAAGAGGTGCATTTTGGAGGACGTGTGATTGCGGACTTCAGACCTAAGGACATGCGAGCTCAAAACTTGTTCTACCCCCACTCTGCATTACCTATATTTGGCTAAGTGTTGAGAAAATCGATAAGGTGAAAAGGACTAAGGAAAGAGGGAAAGATAAAAATAAAAAATAAAAAATTATGGATAGTGAAATGAAAGAAAAAAAATGATGACCACGAATGTGGATCAACAACTATGTATCCATTTTAATATTAAACAACTCAAATCATTTTCAATTTAATAATATAAATGTAAAAGAAGGAACATGTAGTGAGTTCATGCCCTATCCCCCGATACTAAAGGTCTTGAGACTTATGATTTGATTTTGATACTTTGTTTTCATTGAATCTCATCGATACACAACTCTTCCTTTGGTTTGCACTCTCCCTTTAGGCCTCGTCACTTAAGATGGATCTCTCACTACATGTTAGTCAGATCCTCACATATCACACCCATGGACCATTATGTGCCATACTTACCTAACCTGGAAACTAATTGAATAGATTGAATGGATTGGATTGGATCACCTATAATTAGATATATTGAAAGAAATACCTAAATGTGGATTCAAAAGGTAAACCCAATCTAAGTGTGTTAACCTAAATAATAGCTATAGTGTAATAAAATAATAATAGTTATAGTGTAATAACTGATAGAAGGAGGTAGGGCTTATCCCCTCACCCTGGCTCTCTTGGTGTTAAATATGGAATGTAAAAACTCTATGGATGTGTCAACAACTTCCAATAATATTTTTTTTTTCATAAATAAAAGTTTCCTTAAAGTGCATGATGTTATTATAAAGTGTTATTATAAAGTGAAGTAATAAAATATGTGGAACTTGGTTTCTTAAGAGAGAGAGGGGGGGTTGCATGATGTTATTATAAAGTGAAGTAATAAAATATGTGGAACTTGGTTTCTTAGGAGAGAGGGGGGCTTCATGTTGTGAGAAAGAGAGGCAAGGTATGTGGCTACAATTTTAATAATACTCTATGGATGTGTCTACAATTTTCAATAATAAATTTTTTTTCATTGATAAAAGTTTCCTTAAATTGCATGATGTTATTATAAAGTATGATGCTATTATAAAGTGAAGTAATAAAATATGTGGGAATTGGTTTCTTAAGAAAGAGGTGGCTACATGATGTTATTATAAAGTAAATATGTAGAACTTGGTTTCTTAGGAGAGAGGGGGGCTTCATGTTGTGACAAATAAAGGCAAGGTATGTCGCTAGTCTATAACCATCCATGTTGCATGAGAAGGTGTTTACATCTAACTCATTTTTTTTTTTTTTCATTTAGCATGATAAATAACTTTATCTCTTTTTATTTAGCAATCTCTTTTTATTTAGCAAGAAAAAGAACTTTATCTCTTTTCATTTGGCAAGAGAAAGAACTTTATGAAAAAAATACAAAATACATGGAAAAATAAAGTAACACCTCATTTCATGTATATATTAATTGTTCATCCACCATTATCCAAATATAAAACTAGTAGTTGGAAATTGACAAGGGGCTTACATCAACTCATTTTCTTTTCATTTAGCAAGAAAGAACTTTATGAAAAAAATACAAAATACTGGAAAAAAAAATTCATAAATAAAAGTTTCTTTTTTCATAAATAAAAGTTTCCTTAAATTGAAAAATTCATAAATAAATTCATAAATAAAAGTTTCTTTTTTCATAAATAAAAGTTTCCTTAAATTGCATGATGTTATTATAAAGTATGATGTTATTATAAAGTGAAGTAATAAAATATGTGGAAATTGGTTTATTAGGAGAGAGGTGGCTGCATGATGTTATTATAAAGTAAATATGTGGAACTTGGTTTCTTAGGAGAGAGGGGCTTCATGTTGTGACAAATAAAGGCAAGGTATGTGGCTAGTCTCTAACCATCCATGTTGCATAAGAAGGTGTTTACATCTAACTCATTTTCTCTTTTCATTTAGCATGATAAATAACTTTATCTCTTTTTATTTAGCAATCTCTTTTCATTTAGCAAGAGAAAGAACTTTATCTCTTTTCATTTAGCAAGAGAAAGAACTTTAAGAGAAAAATACAAAATACATGGAAGAATAAAGTGACACCTCATCATGTATATATTAATTGTTCATCCACCATTATCCAAATATAAAACTAGTAGTAGGAAATTGACAAGGGGCTTACATCAGCTCATTTTCTTTTCATTTAGCAAGAAAGAATTTTATGAAAAAAATACAAAATACTTGGAAAAAAAAAATTATAAATAAAAGTTTTCTCTTTTCATAAAGGAAAGTTTTCTTAAATTGCATGATGTTATTAGTTCCTGCCAAAAGCCTGGGACTATAGCAATGAGTTTGCATTGACTCTGTATTAGTTTCTAGTTGACTTTATATTTTTATGCTATATCAAATGTATAACATAGGAAAATAATATATGTATTTTTTGTATAATAAAAAAACATATTTTTCTGAAATTTAATTGGTTAATATCTTTGATGTCTTATTACAGGCTTCACGTTATTCTATGTATACACAATTAATAAATTTGCCAAGTGTTATTTGACAAGACTATTGGGTGCATAAATATTAAATGATGATGGTACTTGACCCATATACTATGTAGACTAGAGAGTACCTTGATCCACATCTAGCCTAGCCACGTGACTCCAAAACAAGCGTTATCGGCTCATACTCAGATAAAGTATATCCTTTATTAAATGCCCATACTCATTGGGCTATGTAGAGAGTGAATAAAATATATCCTGACAATATGTGCGGATAAAATATACTAAATTCTATAAACATAAACAAGGAGTGTCACAATTATGGACGCGTGGATATGGTAATGGTTTATCTTGGCAATAATAAAAATATGCCAATGTAAACAAAATTTAACCATGACACTAAGCCATTCCTTTATTGAAATTTATGAATACTAATGATTGAAAATAAAGTGTTAATATAATTTATTAATTAAAATAAAGTGGAGTAGTATTACAAGTAATTAGTAAAATATACTTAAGATATAAATAATAGTTAAAAAATGTATTATAAAATATGTTATAAGTAACTATCATATATTAAAATATATGTAATTATTATTATTAGAAGCTAAATATATGACACATAATTTAATTATATTTTAATATTTTAATATTTTATATTTTATTACTTGCATTAATTTAATTTAATTTAATTTATTTATATTTTAATATTATTATTGTTAAACTTGCATACTTTATATTTTAATACTTTATTTTATATAGTTAATATGATAACATTTTTTCAATAATATTTTACTTAGTTTATATGATAACATTTTTCAAATTAATAATATTGTATTATTATTATTGTATTATTAAAGAATAATATTATATGGGTTATTTAGAATGGTTGAGTAAATTTTATTTTTATTAAAATTGAATACTTTATATTTTAATACTTTAGTTTATATTGTTTATATGATAATGTATTTTCAAATTAATACTTTAACATTTTAGCTAGTTTAATGATCCCATCTAGTTATAGTTCATTTCCAAATTTATTTGGCAAGGACTAAGTTGTTGTGCAATCTTTATTATAAAATATGATGTTATTATAAAATAAAGTAATAAAATATATGGAAATTAGTTTCTTAGGAGAGAGGTGGCTGCATGATGTTATTATAAAGTAAATATGTGGAACTTGGTTTCTTAGGAGAGAGGGGGGCTTCATGTTATGACAAATAGAAGCAAGGTATGTGGCTAGTCTCTAACCATCCATGTTGCACGAGAAGGTGTTTACATCTAATTCACTTTCTCTTTTCATTTAGCATGACAAATAACTTTATCTCTTTTCATTTAGCAAGAGAAAGAACTTTATCTCTTTTCATTTAGCAAGAGAAAGAACTTTAGGAGAAAAATACAAAATACATGGAAGAATAAAGTGACACCTCATTTCATGTATATATTAATGGTTCATCCACCATTATCCAAATATAAAACTAGTAGTTGGAAATTGACAAGGGGCTTACATCAACTCATTTTCTTTTCATTTAGCAAGAAGAGAAAAATACAAAATACGTGGAAGAATAAAGTGACACTTCAATTCATGTATATATTAATTATTCATCAACCATTATCCAAATATAAAACTAGTAGTTGGAAATTGAAGATGGTTTCCTTTTCGTGTAAGAGCCTTTTTGTAATTAAATGTCAAAAACCCATACGCAGTCTATGCACGGTTTTGGATTACAATTGGAGTTAATGAGATGCACATTGTTAAGTAAAAAGGGTTGGCATAAAAACGATATATTAAGGTATAGGTTAATAATAATAATAATAATAATTCATTTTTAAGGTCACGGCCAAGTTAGCACAACAAATTGGTGTATGCGACCCCCTTGTTTGTGGGACAAGGGACCTCCCTTCGCTCAACAATTTGACTGGTAAAGTCTACGAAGGTATACATACCCTACTCCCCTAATATGTCAATGATTTTGTTTGTTTGTGAAGAATCTCCATTAAAAAAGGTGTGTGTGCATTACAATGGGTCTTGCAACTTCCAATTTCCTAGAGTTCAAACTATCCTGAATAGTCAAAGACAAACTACAAATAAAAATATAATTTTATTACTTCACTATTAATTTATGTAGTTAATTTATTTAATCACAAATTAATAAGTGAATTACAATTTTAATGGAATTCCTAATTATCAATGTTATAAGAGGACAATTGAGTCATTGAAAGTGAGGTAGTAGTATAATTTCCAAAATTCTATAATTCAAAAAGTGGTTCATCCACAAGAGAATTGTTGATAAGGGGTTAAACCATCATAACCATTAATTCAAACCAAATAATTACATGGATAAAATATATAAATTATATCTTACCTTTTATTAAATAAAATATATTTTATACTTATAAAATATGAAAAATATTTTTAAAATTCATATTTTTAATAAAAACTTTCTATGTGTAAGAAAGTTAATTTTTTAAAGTGTGTTATCACATGAACTTGTCATAGCCTTCTGGGTGTGTGGTTTCTATCTAAGACTATAATTTTGCCTTGTCTCTCTCCTTTTCGCAGACCAAGTCTTAAGATTTTTCCCCTTCGGCTTGTAAAATCGTTTTTTGTGTGCCTCCCCTCTGTGTTTAAAGTGCCCCAGTCTCCCTGTTTTCCCAGCCCACAACCAGTTGTCCAAATCCTCAATCACCCTGGCCGCAACCATGGACACAAAGCGCAACTTTCCTAATAGTCCATTTCGGGCTTGAAGCACAAGCAGTAGGCAAGTTTATCTTTCAACGATGGAGATCCAATCAACCAGTTCAGATCAGCGATTCACGGGCATTCAAGAGTCCAAAATCGCGCAAAGTATAGCACCAGAGCACAAAGCCCCAAAGTGAGCATGAGTCGTTGATCTTGAAGGGAACATGTGGCGTCCGATCCAATCGTTCGGGGAAATAAGCTTCGAGAGGTTTGAAGTGGGAAGTGTGTAAAACTTCCGAAGGACCGAAGCTCGAAGTCCCGAAGTTAATCTGGACCATCCGTCAGCAGGGACACGTGGCAGCCCATCTCTCACTTCGGGAATTTTCCTCCGGGAAATTCCTCATGTTTCACATTCAAAAGTGTTGAAGTGTCAAAGTGGTCGAAGTCCCCGAAGTGGCCGAAGTCCCAAAGTCCCGGAGACCCGAAGTGGATATCGGTCGTCGATTCAAAGAGGGAAGATCCGATTCGTTGATCTAAAGTGCCAAAGCTGGGTTGTTGATTAGGAAGCCTCATCTCAGATCACAAGATCAACGATCACGCTCCATTGTGGGGTCAGAAGATGCCCATGTTTTAAAATTTCAAGGGCGAGCTGCAATCAGAACCGTGGTTTTTGGAAAGGGATGTGTGGCGGTTCATGGTGAATTGCGGGGACAAAAGCGGTTTGCTTTCAAACCACCCTTGGTCACGCCCGAAATCGGGCAATTACATAGGGTCATGGCCCTAGGTCACATTGAAGATGGAGCGAGGGAGAGGAGTTGCGCCAAAGGCTGAAAGCGTCTGTATTGGTCGCAGAAGAATATCTGCTTGGCTTCGAGGCGTCAGGATTGACTCGAAGAAGTCATGGGCATCGCCTGAAACATTCATGGGTGTCAGGCCCCATCCTGATCTCGATGAAGGTATTTATTGAATATGGAGGCGACAATTGAGACCTCGTCTCCCCCCATAAATGGAAAACATGCAGAGACTGGTCGTAAAGGAAGACTGTCAATCCAAATCTTCCTTATGGACATATTTTCCTGTAAATCACATAACTGCGCCTGGATCACATCTGACATGAGGAGGCCTGTGCAATCTGACAGAGCAGGCGCCAACTTAAAGCGTTAATGTAGTGGTCCGATCACGCTCCTAGTAGTTGGAGCAGTTTTGAGTATATATACTCAGTTTTGATATTTTGTTAAGGTCGAATGGTTGAGCTAGGCTCCATGCTATTGTAATATTTTGATTGAGAACAAGTGGTTCTCTGGTTATGTATTTGTTTTTGAGACATCTTGGTTAATCTAAGCCATCTTTCTGACTCCATCTTATTTGCTTCTGATACTGAGAGAGTTCATGTTTGATTGATTCACATGGATTGTTGTAACTGTATTATGATAAATGTTTGATTATAGTACTGTTATGATTTCTTTCAGCTTCCTTGAAATTTGAATCCAAGAGGACCTTGTGTTTAAGTTTTTCCTCCTTAGGTTGTTGGAAAATCTAATGTTCATAGCGGACCTCTACACCTTTCTCACTAAATATTCCTCCTACTCACCCTTACTCCAACTTACTGACTAAAGTTGATTCAAGACCTTAATGGTTGGTGCATGCTAGTCAAGATTTCTAAGTTAGAACACTATTATTATTGAGTTTTCTCCATTTTACCACTGAAAACTCAATTACCTGTGACATATAAACTGATGGGTATTGGGCTTACCTTCAATGCAATCTGAAGGTGACTTCTAGTGGTAACATTTATGGCATCGTTGTTGGGGAACGAATTAAAGAAATTTCCCTGGGATAGAACGACAAAGAGCTTATGTTTCTGAAGGTGCATCAGATATAAGAACCATTGAAGATTGTAGCTTGCACCTGGTGACTCCACTGTTTCCACTCCACTATTCCAATTGTGGCTACCTCTAGCACACCTAAATCTGACCCAGAGAAGATTTCTCAAGAAGGCTTTTAGCAGTTGCTTTCTCATCTTGGAAAGTTCCCCGGGAGAACGACCACAATCATATCTGGTATTTGATGGTGAACAAAGACCAGATGCATTCAAGCTGCATATTATTCACCTGGTGAATCTGTGTTTAAAGAATCGATCAGTGACTCCACTGGTCTGAAATGAAAAAAATCTTGGCTCGAAGGTTTGCTCCTTTTAATTTCTCCTTTGTTCCTGGTTTTCCAAATGTTGTCCCTGCTATAAATGAATGGGATGATTATCTTCTGAGATTCAGAGGAAGCAATCATGATCATCCTGGTGAACACTTGTTTAATTTTCATATGTGCATGCTTGAGCACAATTTTTTTCACGAGGATGTCTTGATCAAGATGCTTAGATTTTATTTGGAGGAAGATGCTTGTGAATGGTGTCAATCTCTCCCTACTGCTAGTATCCATTCTTTGAAGGATTTTCACGTTGCTTTTAATTTATATTACAAAGAGATTTACATGTCTCATCTTATATTGGATGAATGTTGTAAGAAGTTTGCATCCCACATCGAGAAAATGATAGTCTTCCTCGTGTGATGAGTCTGGTGAAGGTCTGAGTGAAAGAGGAAGCGTAGAGGATATTTCTATTCATGAGATAGATGTTTTGACCAGCCCTGCTTATGATGAAGAAGGCCTTCCAGGTATGATTGATAATAGCACTGATGATTACATAGCAATGGATGTATCATATTCTACCCCTTATACACCTGTTGTCTCAGATTTATAAGAAGATATGGTTGTGGAGGAGGATTCTTCTCTTTTCCTTCAAGAGGTTTCTCAAGATATATTTTCACTTAGAATTGAAGAGAAAAATCATGTGTATAAATAGCTAGAAGCAACAGTTACTGTTGTCCCTGAAATGGATATTCTTAACAGTTATATTCTTGATGGAATTACTGTTTTAGAGGTTGATCATAGATATGAAGGGCAGCCCATTTTTTATGAATATTCTAGTGATGATGAGAAGCAAGCTTATCCTACATTTGATCACTATGAAGACACTAAGCAACATGATAAAGAGGAGGAGCCATCCATTGATATACTTGAGGAGATTTGTTGCTATCAGCTAGCAGACGTTATCAAAGAAGAAAAAGAAGAAGTGAATCAGCAGCCTACATCATCCCTTCACTCACCTGTGCTTACCAAAGACATCCAACCATATGTGAGCAGCTGTGAAGCAGAGCAGGCTTTCTATTACCAATTTTCTGGATTTCCTCAGTTATTCCATGAACCTGTTAGGGAATACATTGAGTTGCATTTCCTCCATTTATTGAAGCTTACCGACTTTATCTTGACTTAATCATTGGAAGGAGGGCTGGAAGATGTAATCATTTTGCTTTAACGGTTGTGTTAGCACAAGATTGGTTTATGCCTCAACGTTGCATAAATCCTTCATTATTCATTTTGGCAAATGAATACAATTGTTATGGGATATTTTATTTATTTTGTGGAAAATAGAAATTATATTGGGTTATGCCCAATCTCCAAGTTCAAGCATCAAAATCACTCACAGATTTGTGCTACCCAATCACATGCAGACACACAGGCGGGCGCTACCTAAATTCTGGCATAAAAAGAATTGTGCAGAGTTATTTTACCAGTTTTGAGTCACTAACTTAAAACTTAGATTGTGAAAAATTGAGAAGGTATTTTTGAAAACTGGAGAAGGTTTTTGTTCATAACATTCCAAATAACAAAAACCTCTCTCAATTTTTCAAAATATGTTATTTTTTGAAAGATATTAGACATAGAAGTGGCGCTACCGAATCTGCATAGTGACGCTACCTAATTTCTTGTAGCGGTCACGGTTTTGGTATTCACCTTGTTGGGAGGTTGCCACCTATCAAGGAGGATTCAAATGGTTTCTCAAGGATCAATTATATGTCAAGGTACACCTGCACCTAATATTTATCTCCATCAAAGGCCTCATGCATCAGGTGGAAACAATTTATTAATTGCTTCCAACAAATTCCTGAAAATTAGCAATTTGTTGGATTTTGTCTCTTTGATTGTTGCCACCTATCTCCAAGGCTTAAAATCCAATGGAGGAGATGGGATTCAACCTCCCAAGGTTATTTGGATGCTATTTTCTATTTAAGGAAGGAGATCTCTATTGGAGAAGGGGGATTCATGAGCCAAGAGAGGCTAGAGAGAGATGTTGCAGGCAGTTTTCCTGTGTGTGTTCATTTGTAAGCCTTTGGGCATTTTAGGACTATAAGCATTACTGCTATTGGAGACTCATGAGAGGTGTGATTTCAGATTGTAACTCTTTTGTTTTTATTTCTTCTTATTTGAATATATTGCATATTTGAGGATCAAAGGTTGTCAATGATTTATGGATCCCTAAGCAACAGAGGATCTACTGTATTTTGCCCATCAATCATTGTTTATGTTCAAGTATTTGTTGATTCATTAAATTGAGAGGATATTTGTTTAGTGAACATTCTATCTTATGTTTTCCTTCTTCATTCTTCCACCTATCAACATATAATCTTGTTTTCTGTTGAGCATCTTTTGTCCCTTCGATGAGTAGGATGTTTGTGACTCCATTGCCCATTGGTGTAGCCTATTGATCTACAGTTTGCATCCCTCTCTCTTTCTTTATCCATCTTGCTAATCCACCTATTCAAAACCAAAATTATCTTTTACATTTTGATGGGTGTTGAGCTTACACTTTAGTAGTCAAAGTGTGACTTTCAGTGCTAACATAATTGGCACTATTGCCGGGGACGGATTTGAGCTGATTGAAAAGCTCCTTGGGAAGAAAGACACTACACA
>JASDQU010013459.1:85140-97303 GCA_032191745.1 Picea mariana | reverse complement strand
GTGGCTGGAGCATTTTTCAAACCAAAGGGCATGACCAACCATTCAAAAAGGCCTTCCTTTGACTTGAAGGTGGTCTTCCATACATCTGTCTATTCTATCGGGACCTTGTGGTAGCCAAACTTCAGATCAATCTTACTGAAGTATTTTTCCCCCATGAGTTGATCAAGGAGGTCGTCAATTCGGGGAATCTGGTACCAGTTTCTGACTGTGATTTTATTCAAAGCCCGATAATCAATACAGAGTCACCAGGTTCCATATTTCTTCTGTACTAGCATGATTAGGCTCCTACAAGGTGATGATATGGGATGGATGTTCCCATTGTGGAGCAGTTCTTGGATCTTTCGCTTGATCTCCTCATTCTCTAACAAAGAGCAGCGATGGACTGGCCCATTGGGCACCGATGCGTCGGGGGTTAGATCGATGGGGTGCTTGACCTGGCAGTGCAGAGGTACCCCTATAGGTGAGGATAAGATATCTCAGTATTCTTCCACGACCTTATCTACCTTCTTTTGCTGTGTGGAGAGGTCGTCTGCAAAGACCCTAGATGTAGCTGTGATCTTTCACTTATTCTGAGAGAGAATCACGAAGAAGAAAAAATTCCCCATTTGAGAGATGACCTTCCTGCATTGCTTAGCAAATATCAAGGAAATAACACTAGGTGGGACTGCCTCGGGTATCCTATATAATTTCCTGTTCAAAGTAATAATAACACTACAAGGCCTAGACTCATATACAACATGATGTTTCCACAAATAAGGTTGGCCCAAAAGAACATCACAAAATTCGAGAGGAGAAACAACACACAATACTTCATATTTGAAGGGCTTGATGTCATACGATAGTAGACACTATTGGCTGACACAAAGATCGCTTCGTTGGCAGAGCCATCCAATGGTGTAGGGTTGTGGGTGTGGCATTGTTGGCAGGGCCAGTCGCTTGATAACCTCTGCTGAGATGAGGTTCTTTAGGCTACCGCTATCAAAGATGAAGTACAACGAGGTGCCTTTTACCCACATCTATGAATGGAAGAGGCGCTCTCCTTCTTCTGGATCGTCTGGTTCACCAGGCTGGAGCTTGGTGGTAGCAACGGTGGCACTGGGTTCCATGTCAATGATCTGTCTTCCCCTTTCTGGTTCTGGCTCAGAGTCAGAATTTGCATCTGATTCAAAGGCTTTCACTTCAACCACCAACAATTACTTTGAATGATAGTTAGCAGTGTAATTTTTAAACCTGTGAAGTAAATCAATGCATATATATTCTTAATAAAAACATAATTTAATCAATGGCTCATACACAGATTACACAGAGATTTTATACTGGAAATCCTCAACCGGGAAAACCTTTCTTATATTCATTATCAAATTTTAGGTATTCTGTAGATACCAAAACCCTAATCCCTTAATCCGGGATTAATTTAGTAAATCGCTAAAAATAGAAAAATTCGCTAAAAATAGCAAAAAACGCCCCAAAATAATTTTTCGGGGTGCTGCCCTGAACCCCATTGGCCCCAGGCTAATGCTCAGTGCTGAATGTTGCATGTAACCAGTGGGGGACATACCTACCCCCCCATGGTACCCCCCTAGGAAATCACCCACACACACACATGAAAAGAATATAACACATACCCAACAAGTAGTGTTATGACAAGGGCTCTTATGGAAGTCACACCACTTCCTGGTATCTTTCTTTGTCTTTTTGGTGTCCTTTTTTACTTGAGGCTTGGACTGGTTGTCCTGATACTATCCATATTTTATCTTTCCTTTTTTCTGTGGGTTGGGGCCACCCTTTCCTAGCTTTTGTTGTGAGGGGTTGGTTCCCAGGCACAAATAGCCATGTCTTTTGTTTGAGCTTTTGCTTGACTTTGATGGCATATCTATAGGTCGTGCCCAAGGATGAGATGTCCAGAAATTCCATTTCAGCCTGGATGTATCTATGCATAGCACCATGATACTTGAGCACTAGATTGTGATCTGAATCTTTGATACCCAGCTTGGTGCGCAAGGTATGGAAGATATTTGTGAAATCTGGCACTGTTGGGTCTCTTTCTTGACGCAGTGTGGTCCATTTGGTATACAGGTCGTCATAACTTCCGACAAGGTAGTATTGTTCCTTAATAACATCCCTGAAGGATTCCTAGGTGGTCGTGACTAAAAATAATGAGGGCTCCTTTGTTTCCTTTTTCTCACAGAAAGTTTTCGGCCAATCTTTGACATGGGGAACAACTTTGAGGAGTGCAAAAGTAATCTTTTCTCTATTAGAAAAGTTATGGATAGAAAAATACCCTTTCTAGTAGACTCAACCACTTGTGTACAACATCTGCATCTATCTGAACTTCAAATATAGGAATATCAAAGTTTATTTGTCCCTTGAAGGGGGTGGTGCCTCTGTTCAAAGAAGATGCATCGCCTGTTGGTAGTCGCTAAAGGATTTGCATGAAACTATCCATCATCTTGTTCCTCTGTTGTGTGAGGGATTCCTCAATCAACAGTTTGAAAGGATCTCTTATCCCGTCATCTTTCTTTTCTCCTGCCATGAAAGGTCACTTGGGCGTGCGAAATCTTTTTTCCTCAAGAGAAACAAGCTCGAGACCCAACTCTTTGTACTCCAACCTCGTTGGGTACATGCATTAAGATGACAAGGACCAGACCAATCTGATACCACTGATCCAGATTTTATGAGAAGAACGAAATGGATATAGATTATTAGCAGGTTCTTAACACAAAATAAAAGAGATACAGTAAAACGGGTTTTCTATTCAATAACAAAATAAGCTGAAAACTGTAAAATGCGGCATAAACAAGCTTGCTGGAATGGTGGCAGCTTATCTCTGAGAAGAGATGTGATGATTGCACTCATTCACAAGAACATGATTACAATGAGGTTCTGAAGGCCTTTTTACAATAAGTAGGAATGTCAAAAACCCTAGACATCCAAAAACGTAACCCTAGGAGATGAAGCACCAAAAGTCATGTGGGCCCTGTTTGGGTAAGTTAGTATGTCAACTTCCCGGGGTCGTAACTTTTGCATATGATCTCTATTTTAGGCGTATGATAGCCCATTGGAAAGGTATCATTGAGGAGATTCATTTTAGGTGTAATATTAAAGGGACTTACATATTGAAAACTTGTTTTCCCAAAAAACACCGTTTAGGGCCTCAAAATGGCTCTGGAAGTGAAAACTGCTAAAAATAGTAAATTACCAAAATTGCAAGAAAAACTGTTTTGAGCCAGTTGGAAAAGGTGGGTGGCCATCAATATCCATATGGGCCAAAATATTACCATGGACACTCTCTGAATTGAAATTTGTCCACCTCGAAATAAATTTCTCTGTGAAATTTCTCTTCAACTCAACTTGCTCGGCCCATCTAGGCTTAGTGTTGAAAATTGAAGCTCTGATACCATATTGTAATATCCCTAGACACCCACATCGAGACATGCTATATGAGAGAACAATTTTTTTCTCTCTATGGAACATACTTTAACATACCCATCATCCAACTGAGCTATGCCACACAAATGTTTTGAATTGCATGCAATTAAAACATATACACACAGAACTCTTGTGAAAATTTATATATAAAATGTAAACAGACAAATACGTTGTGTCAATGCACGGATTCATACTGAAATAATAGTAAACATATACATGCAACATATACAGGAAATACCCATAAATATAAAGACAATTATAACCACACATATGATAAGCCCATAAAACTAAACACGTATATAATAATGAAACACGTAAATTTATCACACAGTTGACACTTATCTTGGTAAGAATATCAAAAACTGCATGCAGACCTTCCATGAACCTCCCAGCCTTAGACCACACTAATCATCACTCTCAGCAGTGGGTCACCCCCGAGCTGGGACTAAACTCCACCTAGGTAAAGGGGTTCCTAACCAGGCTAATGGCTCATAGACAACAGGAAAGACTCTGTCACAGGTGACAATTCAAACTAACAACCTATAGTCCCTCATTCCCCACGTGCCTGTCCCACCCCAGGAAGTGTGCCCCTTCTCTGCTTAACAGTCCTTCGGCTTCCCCACTTCCTTTCCGGGCTTCAACAATAGGATGAATAGGAAGTCTCAGAGCCCTGTAGTTGCAGTTTAGCACCTTTAGGAAATCAATTCCCAACAATTCTCTCACCCAAAGAATTGCTCACGGGCCTGACAAACCTCCTCTTCAATATCCCATGGGCCTGACAACCCGCTTTTTCAATCCATCTCCCAAGCTAACCAGCTACACAAACAAGTATGACTATGGATACAGGTTCAGGTACAGTGACATGAAGTTATGGAGGTTAACTGACTAAGTGAGTGAAATCTCATGGAATGGTTGAATGAATAATGGAAGGAATGGTGGACGAATGATGGAAAATGAACTAAGTCCCCACAATATGTATGCATGTCCCCAACTTGACACTTGTCATGTTGGGAGCTACTTTGGCCCGCATGTCCCCATCTTTAGAAATTAGAATGAAATAATTATCCATACTTGATAATTTAATAAATATTAATATAATATTCCTTTTTGGCTTAAGCTCCCTGACTTAGCCCCTTTTCCTTAACTTTTATCCCCACCCTTTCCCTAACTAGTGGAGTTTAGTCCCCCATACACTTTTATCGTGGTTGGTCTACACATGATGATATATTTTATATTAATATTGAGACATATACAAAATTAGACGCACTGGCCTTTAACATCTAGGCTCTTCGGCCTAATAATCACAAAAATGGCTCACCAGCCTATAAAACAAAACATATACACAATGTCTCCTTGGCCTCAAAATCACACGCACTTAAGTTGATGCGCGCAATATCCTGAAATGTGCACACGTCCTCATTTTACTGCAAAATACATGCACGCACTATGCCATGAAATGTGCATACAAAAATGATATCAAACAAATCACCAACTTAAGTACATTTTCATTTACATTACAATTGGTTTCGGCCTAGGGATATTACAGGTGTTGAGTCCAAAGAAATGAAAAAGTGGAAACAAACCTTCTAGACTAAGGCACAAGTTGATTAAGTCCTATGGACCAACAAACGAAGGAGTAAAAATAAGTTATCCTGAACTCCACTAATGATCCTTATCCGGTGAAAGAACCAACGCTTCACGGGGAACCCTCCAACAGTGCTGAAAAGTGTGATACGAAATCTTTCCTAGGTACCATGACAAAACCCCATAGTCACCTTTGAGATCCCTAGGAAAAGAAACTATGGTCAGCAAATCCTAGTCAACATCTGAGGGGTAGAGTCGATATTCGGGATCAAACATATGGGCAGGGTAACTAAGCTCAAAAATATTCTATAGGACTACCTACAAAAGGCCCAGTGTCACTTCAGAAAACCTCAAACTAGGTCAAATCCTACAAAGGACTGATGCCGAGAGGTTCAATATAACTTTAGGAAAAGCTCAACTAGGCTCAAAATTTTCAGAGGACTAACACCAAATGAATCAGTATCACTTCAGTAAAATTCCCCAATACATGATCTCTCCACTACGCTTAGTCAAGCTTCGAAGGGGAAATCTCCTTGGCTCTCTATCACATGACCTTGTGTTTAGATCTTGTCCTAGAGGAGGCTCTCGGATATACTTGTATGGTAGTTGGATTTGAATCTACCTAACTCAAACTCCTATGTTTTTTTTTTGGTCTTGGAGAAATTAACTCTCCAACCTACACCAAGTCCCTAACCCTAAACTTGTTTGTGAACCCTAGAAACAAAGTCTGGTACATTTTAAGTTTAGCATTTGTTTTTACTCAAGGGGTACAAAGTGAAACTTATGTTGTTTGAGACTCTTGAAAAAATGAAAATTATAAGAACACTAAAAAATAAAACTTTACTTTAGTTCTTCAAATGAAAAAAGAGTTTAAAAAAAAAAGAATATTCCTTCAAACCTTTGAATGCAAATTTATTCTTTCCGATGCAAGATGACAATACATCCTTTTGAGAAAAGAAAAAGAAGAAAATAAAGGAAGTTATTTCATATTTTTATTTTCAAATTCTTTTAAGGTGAGAAGAAAACACCATCCTTGGCTAACATCTTTTTCTTTTTCAAATAACCATACAAAACAATGCAAAGAAAGAAAGAGACCTAGATAGCAAAAAAACTAGTTTTTTTTTTTGTTTTTCTTTCTACCAAAGAAAAATTAACAAAAGACGCTAAAATAAATAAAAATTTTAGTTTTATGTTTGAAAAAAAAATTAAAACACAAAAGAAAAGTCTCGAACTCAAATATAAACTCAAGTTTCAAATATGGCCACAACTATGACCAGGAAACTGAGATCTTGAGAACAAGACTAGTCTTATAGTCATGCAATCCAAGGGATAAAATGGAGAAAAAGATGGATCCAAAAACTTTTTTTTCCACACAAATTTAATGCCTTACCAGCGTCCCATAGGCCAAAAAGGTTTTGGGACCAAACTCCCAAAAAAAGAGGAGAAAAGTAGCATAGGGGAAAAAAGCAAGCCAAGAACACCAGTAAACCAAGAGCAAGAACTTTTAGGTGACTTGAGAGTTTTCAGAGACTATAAAAAACAAATTAAAAGCAAACAAAAACCCAGGAGGCTTGACTTGTGCTGAAGAACCAACTCGGACCCTCTAGACTGAGAGAAAAAAGGATAAAAAATTCAACTTCTACATAGATCCGCGACTATGTACACTACGACTCGTGGATATCTGTGGGTCATACAAAGGAAAAGCATGGATATCCATGAATCATCCAAAGCCAAAGAATGGATGAACCAGTAAAAGTTGAAAAAATAAAAAATCCAACCCAGAAGGAGGCTCCCAAAAACTTAGGACAAAGTTTCTAGATGGATAATGCTCTAGAAATAAAGTTCAAAAGACCAAAAAAATCACCAAAACCAAGAGAAAACAAGAAACCCTAAGACTGACCCAAACTAGGAGAATATTTCCCCAATATGGTCTCCAATTCTATTATGGAATTTTCCCCCATGACTTTGGGTCATGTAACAACAAAGGATGACCATATAAAAAATATATAACCCTACCCTCACATACAATGATGTTATGAAAAGAAAAACTACTTTCAAGAGATAGAGAGAGAGAGGAGAGGCCTCAGATCTTGTATCCCATGTATGATGTCGATTCTCACTCTCCACCTTCGATGTTGCTCCTAATCTTCATTGGTGTCAACCTGCAACAAAAGACCAATTCTTTGTTGCAACAAGGTAGTTATAGATTCCAATCATACATATAACATGCAAACATTGGAATATATGAAATAAGTTAACATATATCAATAACTAGAAACCAATTTACACATGTATGGGGGAAAGATAACTCTTTTATTGAAAATGGTGAAAAGGAGTGGTTACAACCTCACTCAAAGCATTGCCTTGAAGCCAACTGCCCAAGTTACTCTAATGGTCCTTCAAGCATCAACTTATCACTATGGCACTTCTTCGGATGACTCAATATGGATAGAAAAACACCCTATAGTCATATAATGGAGAAGAAGGAGTACTATAAAGTGATTTCTAGAACAAGGGGATGCTACTCAGAGAATGAAGGGAGATAGGGAGACTTGTATATACAATAACATAACTTTTCACCTTGGTTGTCCTCCTCATACATGCCCCCAAAGGTGACTTTATACCATCCTTAAGAGGTTAAGGAGGTTGAATTTTGTTGAATACAAGATCAGGGGGGTTGGAAAACGATCACAACCAAAATCTCCGCCCGAAAATAAGGAATTATTTTACTTGTCAACTTTTTTTAGGGAATCTGCAAGTTGTCAACTAGAACCCCACAAACATCCCTGAGTTGTACACATATGACCCATAGATGGAACTAAAAATTATGTTTTTTAAGTGACTTTTATGAAGAAAGTTGGGACTTAAGATTACAAGTCACGGAAAGGGTTGGACCATGTCACAAATGCATTGCAGTGTGGAAATTTGTGCTATAACAATGATGCACAAACCAAATTTGTCGATGAATGAGTTGTAGAGGCTAATAAAGAAGTGATAAGATGGAATTGTTGTAGTGGGATAGATAATACTACACTTTTTTTCACATATAGGCATGTATCACTAGGGAACAAGATGGCATGCACTAACAAGAAGGGCGTGCAGAAGAGATCTGAGATAGAAAATACTATAGCTACAAATGAGCCTTCAAAGATTGAAATGAGATTAGAAATGGAAGCTGCAAGGAAAGTGACTTAAGAATCCAAGGATGCTGAGAAAGAATTGAGAAAATAACTTTGAAATAAGGATATGGAATACCAAGCTATAATTTCTTAAGTAGACAAACAATTGCATGAATAAGGAAAGATTCAATATCAATTATTTTGTGAAAGAAGAGGAGTGTAGAGTAGTGAATCTTGATAAAAATAATATGGAGGATACTATTTTTCATTTGTAAAATAAAATTCAAGTGATATTTGTAGAAATGTAGGTAACATGTAAAGATATAAAATTGGAAAATGATGTTCTTTTATCACTACCAAAAAGGAGACTGCTAAGATCACTATAAGTAGCCAAATGACATAGGAAGCTTGATTTATTGATAATGAAAACCTAATGATCAGGCTTGCAGAGCTACAAACAAACCTTGAGTTGATGACTAGTGAGAAAGGTGTTAACAATGAAGACAAATTCTATAAGATGCTTTCGATTTCCAAAATCCAATGCTAATTACCACAACCCACAAAGTTAAAAAGGGATCAAAACTTTCCTATGTGATCTAGAAAAGAAGGAATGGTTAATTCGTGAAGGCACTAGATGCCTCATAAATACTTCAGGTCTTCAAAGGATATAGATTCTAAATTAATTATATAAACATGTAATTCATGGCCATCTGGGTGTGTTGTAGTGAAAAAGATGAATTTTGTATATAATTAGTTCTATTTTTTCTCACTTCCCTTGTTTTTCTCCTCTGTTTCTCTTTTCGCGTTTTTTTTATTGTGTAAGAAAATCTTGTGATATTTCTGGTTGAGAAGCAATGGGTGTCTTTATAATTCCGATCTTTATACTTTTTGGGTGATTCGTACCAGAATCCCAAACTCAAAATAGTGAGTGGGAGATCTCAATTATTGTTGAGCGGTTACTAGGACGTGGAAATATTTGGCCAAATTTTCCCTAACAAATGGTATTAGAGTCATAAGGTGAGAAGAGGTCACTATTATAATCATGGGAGATCGTCGGAACACCCACAATGTAGAAGGAGAAATCGCAGGAGGTCATTGAAATCCATAGAAGGATAAATCACCAGCCACAAGAAAAATTTGATTCTAGAATTGGTTACTTCAGATTGTTGAAGATTTAATTGAGTAGCATCAGATCATTACTTGAATTGGGTCCCATTGAGGATGGAGAAAATGATGCTAAATGACATGGAGAAGTTGAATGGGGCTAATTTTTCCCTATGGAAGTCACAAATGGAGGATATAATGGTTTTGAGGGATCATTATTTGCAAATTGAATAAATAGCAAAGAAATCCTCATTGATGATAAATAAGATTGGCTCAAGATAGATAGAAAGGCCATTGTCGCAATTCGTCAATGTCTAGCAAAGAATGTCTAATCAATGTGGCCGAAGAGAAGATACACAAATATCTATGGCACAAACTACATGATTTATGTGAGAAAAACACGTCATCGAATAATTGTTTTTATGAAGAAATTATACAATCTCAAGATGAAGGAGGGTGCTTCGGTAGCAGAGCACTTAAATGAGTTCGACATAATTACTAGTCAACTCGTCTCAGTTAAAATCATTTTGGATAATGATATTAGAGCCATCTTAGTGATGTGTTCCATGTCGGACAACTGAGAGAATATTATTGTAGCTATGATCACTTTGACACTTGCAGGAACCTTGAAGTTCGATGATGTTAGTAGCAACTTAATGAATGAGGAGTTGCACTGTAAATCAATTAAAAACAACCAGGGAGGAGAATATCTAACTCTAGTTGATCAGGGTAGGAAAATTGATCGAGGTTGTCAAGGTCCTTCAAGGTCAAGAGGAATATCAAAATCAAGAACAGACAGGCTCACTTGTTATCATCGTGGAAAACCAGGACACATGAAAAATGTGTGTTGAATCTAGAAGTGAGAACAAAAGAATAAAAAACTAGCTAGGACATCAACTAATACAAATGAATTTGAGACTACTGTTGTAGTTTCAGAGGATAAGGTTGTATTTATCGTTTCAATGGAAGATGCGTGTTTATACACCTTCAACTGTAGCATTGATTAGATTCTTGACTTTGGGACATCTCACCATGTAATCCCAAGTAAATACAACTTTGATGCATATAGTTCTGGTGATTATGGTAAAGCGCATTTGGCAAACAATCACTTTTTCAACATTGTTGGAGTGGGATATGTCTATATCAAGACAAATGGGGGACAACATATCTTATTGAAATAGGTTAGACACGTTTTAGAGATGTGCATGAGTCTGATATATGTAGGATGATTAGATGATGAAGGCTATTCCACAAGCTTTGGAAAAGGTGGTTGGAAAATTAGTAAAGGGGCATTGCTTATGGCCAAAGGATCCAAGACATGAATAGTGTATACATTAAGAGAAATATCAAATATGTGGTTGTTGTTTCAAGAGAATAAATCTCAACAGATTTGTGGCATAGGCATCTGGTTCACATGATCAAGAAGGGCCTCAAAAACTTTGCTGGAAAAAATCTACTTCCAGGTTTGAAATCCTATAGTCTTTATCTTTGTGAGCACTTTTTTTATGGTAGACAATGAAGGGTTTCATTTATTATAAGTGCCCATGAATGGAAAATATATTTGTTAGAATTGATACATTTTGATGTGTTTGGGCCAATAAACATTAATTGATTAGGAGGATCTTAATACTTCTTGACATTTATAGATAATGCATCTAGGAAGGTTTGGTCCTACCCTATGAAAATAAAAGGCGAGGTATTCGAGATATTTCAGAAGCTTCATGTTGTTGTTGAAAGTGAAACTAATCAATTTATCAAATGTTTGAGGAGAGATAATGGTGGGGAGTAATGCATTCAAACAATATTGTAATAGGTTTTGAATTAATCATGAGAACATTGTTACTCTTACTCAAAAGAATGGTACTACAGAAAGAATTGATCACACTATTGTTAGAAAAATAGGACCATGGAGAAATAAAATAAAACAAATGCAGAAACAAAACACAGAAGATACACAATACAATAGAGACACAGATTTATGTGGTTCACCCAGTGTGGGCTACGTCCACCAAAGAAAATGCTAGGTCCTTCCTTTATTATTATCCAGCATATGAAGGGATATAACCTACAACAAACCTACGCTTTCTTGATGATGGACCACACTAGTTTGGTCTGAAACGTCGAAAAACATAAAACCTATGCGATGGATCCGAAAGTACTCTCTGAACAAGATCTCAGTTTTGGCTTGAATATCTCTTGGCTAGGGTTTGGGAGTATCTAATCAGCTTTTGTGATGCGCTATCCTTGGGGATTGATGCACTACTCCTTGTTTGGACATCTAGCCTAGGGTTTTCTTCCAGAGGAATTCTCAAGTCAAGGTTAAGGTGCTCGAGGCTTCGGCCTATGGTTGGGTGACGAAGGTATCGCCAATGGTAAAATGAGCACACCATATTCTATATTCTAACAGGTTATGGTCCCACACCCCTTCAGTCAGCCTAAAATGCTGGAAGGAAACATAGCTGCTAGATATTGAGCTCGTTGAAGTACTGTCACTAGGGTTACTAGCAGGAGCAGTTTCCAAAAGCACTGCAGCTAGGGTTACCAGTAGAAGCAGTTACAGAAACCCTAAACCTCTTGTAGAGGCACCTTAAGTGATGAGATTGACCTAATCTCTGGATAGATCAGTGCACCCTAGCCTAGCGCATCTCCTGGTACACTCAGAAGGCCAAGACGTGAAGTTTGGATTTCTGGTCAAATCTAGGGTTTGACCAAGTTAAGCAAGCCATGACAAACTTTATGAAGTCTGAGAACAAGCTAGATGGAACCTCTAACTTTAGAGCATGGAAGACAAGGATTGACCTTATCCTTGCTAAGAATAAAGTGTTGGACATTGTGAAAGGAAAGATCGTGAAGCCAGAGTTTGAAGAAGGAGAAGAGAAGGAACCGCAGAACGTTGCAACTATGGAGAAGTTCAAAGATGTTGACAT
>JASDQU010013459.1:63423-85040 GCA_032191745.1 Picea mariana | reverse complement strand
GAGTGTACATACTTTTGGGGTGTAAATACTTCATGGGGTATAAACATGACTGAAAGTAAAAGACCTCTGAATCAGGAAGATAATCAAGCTACACAACCAACAACTATCATGGATAAGGTGAGGAGTATGTTTTCAAATGATGGATTAGAAAATAGTTTTGCGGAAGAAGTAGTAAAGATTGATTTCTACCTGATAAATTTATCTCCTACTACAACTTTGGATGGTGGCATTCCTGAATAATTTTGGACTGGTAAAAGGGTAAATTATTCTCACCTAAAATTCTTTGTATGTGAATCATTTTTTCATATTCCCAGAGAGAATAGAACTAATCTAGATGATAAATACATGAAGTGTATTTCTCTAGGATATGCATATGCCGAGCTTGGTTATTGATTGTGGGATCTAGTTAAAAATAAAGTCATTAGAAGAGGTGATGTCATATTTAATGAATTGGAGATGTTTAAGAATTATCCAAGAAATATGGAGGTCAAGAAAGTTGTTAACAGGTCTTTTGAACAAAAAATTGATATTCCACCATTGCAAGAAATTGAGCAACATATTCAAGAGCAAGTTGAACAATAAATAGAATATGATGAACAACAAGAAGAAGAAATTGTACAAAAACGATTGCAAGAAGTCCAACTTGAAAATACACAACCACAATTGGCCCATACATCTACTAGGTCTCACAAGCCTTCACAAAGGTATCCTCCCTCAAATAATATTTTATTTACTAATGAATGTGAACCTGATTGTTTCTAGGAGGCTTGTAAAGTTGAGAACAAAAAAGAAGCGAAGAAAGCAATTAAGGAAGAAATGGAGTCCTTATTGGAAAATGAAACTTGGGAGTTGGTAAATCTTCAAAAAGGAAGAAACACCCTACAAAACAAATGGGTGTACACGATTAATCATTGGGGAGAAGGGAAAAATGAAAGATACAAGACAAGGATAGTGGTGAAAGGATTTTCTCAAAATGAAGATATTGACTTCGCTAAAATATTTTCTCCTATTGTTAAGATGTCATCCATTAGAATCATTATTGGTATCGTTTCTACTTTAGATTTGGAGTGTGAAAAATTATATGTAAAGACAACCTTCCTTCATGGTGAGTTGGAAGAAGAGATATATATGGATCAAATTGAAGGTTTCAAAACCAAAGATAAAGAAAACATGATTTGCAGGTTGAAGAAGAGCCTCTATGGACTAAAGCAGGCACCTCCTCAGTGGTATAATAAATTTGATTCATTGAAGTTGGAATATGGTTTTAAAATACTAGAGGTTGATCATCGTGTCTACATCAAGAGGTATGGTCATGAAAAGTACATTATATTATTGTTGTATGTGGATGACGTGTTGGTTGTTGGACATGATAATAATATTTTAACAAGTTGAAGAAGGACATGGGAAACCTATTTGCAATGAAATATTTGGGTCCACAACAACAAATATTGGGCATGAAGATCATACGTGACAAAAGGGATATAAAATTGGGGTTTTCACAAGAAAATTGTATCAAGAAAGTGCTTGATAGGTTTAATATGAAGGATTCCATGCCAGTTGGTACACCCCTTGCATCCCACTTCAAAATGAGTGTTGATTTGTGTCATTGCATTGACAAGGAGAAGGAGGAAATGAGTAAACTTCCTTATGATTTAGAAGTTGACAGTTTGATGTTTTCTATGGTATCTACTCGGCCAAATATTGCACATTCAGTGAGAGTAGTGAGTAGGTTCCTTGCAAATAAATGAAAACAACATTGGCAAGCAATAAAGTGGATTTTGAAGTGTCTCAAGGGTACCAGTCATTATTGTTTATTTTTTGGTAATAATGATGTTGTGCTTGAAGGTTATACCAATCCATATATGTTTGGAGATGTGGACACTAGAAATTCCACTATTGGTTATTTATACAATTTTGCAGGTGCAATAGTGTCTTAGGTGTCTAAACTGTAGAAAGTAGTAGATGTATCCACAATAGAGGCTGTTGGAAGCAGGCCAAAGTGGAAAGAAAGACGATTTTGGGAAAGAAGCGATGCACGAGGGAAGTGATAGCTCGAAGGTAGAACAACACGCACGCATGCATGGAATACCTAACGACGTTAGGTTTAGGGTTTTTTCAATGTATTGTAATGTCTGAAGAGCCAAAAATGTATAAATAAAGATACCTATGTATCATAGAAAAAGGTCGATATAGAGATATAGAGAGACGGATACAGAAAAGTGGATGCTATGTAATATTTTGTTGTATGACCTAATTTTGTAAGTTGTTGATCTAGAGAGGACTGAGGAGGGTAGATATTGAGGGTTAGATCGCAGGCTGAGGAGCCTGGTGTGATCTAGTATACCTCATAATACATCTCAACCCAACTGAGAAGAGTTGTAAAGTGCGCGACGCTGTAGTTTAGGAACTACTATAATAAAGAGCTAAGAGCCAGATCTTTGTGGACGTATCCCAGGAGGGGGTGAACCATGGTAAAACCTGTGTTATGTAAATGAATGCATGTGTTTCTTTATTGTCTTTAGTATATATTGATATGCTATATGAATGAGTTGTTACATTTCCTGCATAATTGTAATGACCGTGTATTGCGTTAATAAGTTATAATAGAACTCTTAGCATACAGTTCTCAGATCTCCCACTCAATCCTAGGCTGCAAACACATGATTATTGTAGGAACCCATTAATACTATCTCGGGTGAGACGGCGCAGGGAACCCTATGCATTGTGTTACCTTCTGGTTCACCAAGAGGGCCAATAGTTTTAGAGGCTTTGTTGGAACCCCGAATAGACATGAAACCTGGGTCACTCAATACAAACTCAAACATGACATATAAGTAAACCAAAAAATGGTTATGTTTCTATTGGTAGTAACATAAGAGGATTGAGTAGATGAGATACGTTGAAGATCTGTCAAAAGATACGTAAGATCTGCAGGAGGCTGATCAAGAGAATACTAAAGAAGATAAAAAAGCAATGAGCGACTAGCAGGGGATGTTGAGACCATGGAATCCCACAAAAGAAGAGATCGAAAGTTGGATAAGAACAAAAGAGTTGGAGTTTGCACAGAAAGATAACATAAACCCTAGAGTAACACCCCACAAATATCTTGAGAAATACGTGTTTACTGATTTTCATGAAGTCTTTTTCTGCAATTTTCCACACTTATTGCAGGAATGGATACTAAGGTTGAAGGATAACCACACAACGAACCGGATCCGATAGTTAGAGTGAACCCCAGTACAAATTGAGCAGTTACAGCAGGTGAACAACAAATTCACCCACACAGTAGATTTTTGGCTCGACAGTATTGTGGTAGGATTTATAACAGAGTTTGCAGTAGATACAACGAATTCGTACAGTGCAGCAAAGCAAGAGTTTATACATGGACCTCAAGGAAGGTACATTAGATCATTGTATACTTCTATTAAGATACTACTATACAAGAAAGGGGTAATGACGATGGAGTTAGTCAGCTAAAATTCCTTGCATGCATGGGGGAAGGGGGGAAGCACTAACAGAAAAAGGATAAATCGAAGGAGGAAAGGATAAGAGAAAGAAGGAGGAACCCTTGGACCCAATCATGCTGGATGAAGACCAAATCAAGTGGATCATGGCAACAACTGAAAAAACGTGTAGCAGAGTATCCTACCATTACAAGGTGAATACCAAGAAGAGAGTCATAGCCGCGAGGGAAGGCTTGGGAAGTGATGAGGAAGAGGTAGAGGATATTTGGGCTGTGGAGCAGATTGAGGAAATCCTGCGTGCAACATATGAGAGGAAGACAAGAGGTCCAAGAACAGGAAGAGAAGGAAGCAATCCTATCCATATTAATGTCAGTGTGGAACCCATAAACTCATGTGCGACTAATACACCAAAGAGAACACCACCGTTTAGATAACTGAATTTCGGGAGAAGAAAGAGAGCAGGAAGTACATATACACAAGGAACAACAATTGGAGGAGTCAGTTCAGGAAGCACTAGTCAAGTATATACACCACATAGAGGTAGTAGTTCAATGTTCAGAATGGTAGGACATGATCCCACCATTAGGTTACCAGAATTTAAAGAAGAAGCGTCGAAGGACCCAGAAAAACATTTGTCCATCTGTGAGAAGATTTGGGAAGAAAAACAGGTCACAGACGAAGACACTAAACTGGCACAAATAACGATTACATTAAGGGATCGCGCACTGGATTGGTATATCAATTTATCTACAAACAATCCACCAGGGACAACCAGAACAATTGCAGACATCAATAAATTACTGATAAATGAGTTACAGAAGCCCATTTCAGAGGATCAGTACATGAACGAGATGATCGAAATTAGAAAAAAACTGGGAGAATTTGCATGGCAGATTGACCAGAGATTCAAGAGACTGAAGGGAAAGTTGAAATATCTCATGATCGATATGCATCATAGGCACTTTTTCGTCAATTCATTGCTACCACACTTAAAATACCCATTGCGACAACATAAATTTCAGACATAGGCAGAGACTCTACAGGCAACCCTACAATGGGAAGAAAGTCAGTATTAGCAGATGGATCCAACCATCGATGAACTGGAGAGGATTTGAAGAATTAAGGTTCTAGCTAAACCAGAATAAAAGTAAGGACAAATGAGAAGTTGTTTAGTGTGCTACATGCAGGATGGAAGGACACCACAAGAATGAATGTCCAACATTCGCGCAGTATATGGAAGCAGGAATGCCAAATTCGTTACCAATAGGAGGACTATGGTGCAAAATCTGTAATAAACTAGGCCACGATCCATATCACTACCCAATTATGTAGAAATACCAGATAGTTCCAAAGAGTTCATATTGCAACTTTTGCAAGTCAGTGGGCCATGATGACAAAGATTTTAGAATCATGGATTTTATGCGATAGAGAACTTCATATGCATATAGAGTGCAGGTAGAAATGATGATGGGGCAAGCCGCACCACAATTTAACCAAGTTCCATCTCCATACAACACTGCGTAGCAGCAGTATAATACTGCGTAGCAACCATATAATACCGCACAACCACAGTTCAACACAACACAACCTCAGTACAATACCACACAGTACAATCAGGTGCCTCAGTATAATGTGCCAAGAGGAGATCAAGCAGGATACAGAGGTGGAGGACGAGAAAGAGGAGGTTTTGGAAGAGGCAAAGGACCAGTGGTATGTCACAATTGTCAACAACCGGGACATTATGCAAGGGAATTTCCACTTCCACCAACAACTTGTATGTATTGTCACGCATCGGACCATGATACGGAAGAATGCCCGACATTATTAGTAAAAATTCAGGAAAAAAGGAACCAAAGCAACCATATTGTTCAGTGGATTTCAGCCGAAGTGAGGGATGAAGGGCAGAACATCAACATAGTTACTCGTGGAGAAGCTAAAACAGAAAACAATGCAGTTTGACAAGAGCCAATACAACATTAGTGGGTGAAGAATAATTCCAAACCAAGGAAGAAGTTTTACACACAGAAGTAGATGGAGATATTTAAGAAAGCCAGACAAGAATTTCAGAAGGATGACAATGTGTTGACTTCAATTGCTCAGCAAAGTAAGGAAGAACCAGAGTACAAGATGCCTTCGTTATTGGATCATACCAACGAAATGCAACCCATGGGACAAGTAAGTACAACCAAAGGCTTTCTGCAATCATGTGTAAAAGTATTAAATGATCCATCATCTGTCAAAATATTGCAAAACATATTAGAAAGATGTAGTATAGAGATAGAAGGAAAACTAGAACAAAAAATAGCCAATCACCTACATACAAGGAGAATAACAAGTAGGGAGTTCAAACTGAATGCAAACATCGGAGATTTCAACATGGGAGATATCATACTAGATCTAGGATCTAAATTTAATGTATTACCAAATAATACATGGCAATGCGTGGGAGAGTCCACCTTAGGATATTCACCTGTTCAACTGAAACTAGCAAACCAACATAGAGTCCTACCAATTGGTAGACTGAAAGGAGTGACACTAGACCTGGATGGAGTGCGCACTAAAGCAGACTTGAAGTGATTGAAATAGTGGATGACACAACACCATATCCAACGTTGCTTGGTTTGGATTGGACGTTTGACAACCAGGCCATAATAAATTTAAAGACACGAAAAATGACATTTGAGTTAGGTGAATATAGGATCATCACACCACTAGACCCATCATAAGGGGAAAGGTTTGTTGAACCCACTTGCTTATACTTAGAGGAAATCAACGAGTTGTATAGAACAATTGCGCATGATGAGGATTACATGAACCCAACTACAGATGGAATATTCAGTTGGAGGAACATTACTTCATGTGTGATAGACTCAAATACCGGTTTATAGAACTAGAAACAAAGGCTACATGGAGTTTCCACGAGAATATGTGCACGAATAGACTGCACGGTAAGATGGGTAGGCATGAAGATAAGGGAACCACCTAGTTTCCACGGAATAAATGATCTAGAAGTACTCTTGGCACAGTATGAAGATGAAGTGTTATAGAATCAGAGACTCTTAACACTTGATATAGCACTCAAGGCCACACATGCAATATGGTGGGGCGCACACAAAGAGAAAATCACAGATTGGTACCAATGTAAGCGGTTATTGTGCATAAGGTTCGGTGCAGAACATAAAAACAACCAACAACCGAAGTACGATGGACATGGGAACCATAAGAACACTTGGAGAAGTGCAGAACGCTGTGAAAAATGACACCCCCAGAGGAATGACCCCATCATTTCATACATACTCTAGAGTGCATACCAACGAACTGGTATATAGACTAGGAACTACGCAAAGGAACTGTGACCTAGGATGAATTGCTACATAATTTTATAGACACTTTCTCATCCGAGCATGAGAAACCCAACATAGATGCAACTCTTAAACAAATAAGAGGGGTGATATTCATTAAGGAACCATAATTTGAACTCATAATAGAGGAACAACATTAGAACAAACAAATAGTCAAAGAACTATTGTCATGTTACCATGTGAAGGAGGAAGCACTAGATGAAGACGATCCACGTGATATTCAGATCAAGGAAGCAGAAGGCGAGAGAGAAGTGGAGGGTCCACCTATAGAATTAGAAGTCATTGTTGCACCAATCAAGGTGAAGAAAGTCAACATTGGGACATTTGAGAATCCCAAAATGGATAGCATTGGAGATTACTGGGATGAGAAAACAATAGAAAGAATAACAAAGTTACTGTGCGAGTACAATGACCTGTTTCCCACAACATTTACATAGATGAAGGGTATAGCAGGAGAGCTTGGAGAAATGAAGATACCACTTAGAGATGAAGCGAGACCAATTAGACAATGACCATACAGATTGAACCTGATATATAAGAAGAAAGTCAGAGCTGAGATCGACAGGATGCTCAAAGCTGGAATCATAGAACCAGTGGAAGAATCAGAATGGATAAGCCCAATGGTCATTCAGGAGAAAAAACAAGGAGGGATAAGGATATGCATCAACTTGAGGAAGTTGAACGATGCATTCCTACATGATTCGTTCCCTACACCTTTCACAGATGAAGTGTTGGAGAACGTAGGAGGACACAAAGTTTACTCATTCACTGATGGATTCTCATTCTACCACCAGATCAAAATATCCTAGGAAGACAGATACAAGACCACGTTTGCTACAGAATGGGGATCCTACCCATACACAGTCATGCCATTTGGACTGAAGAATGCACCAAGAATATTTTCCAGAGTAGTCATCACTGCGTTTAAGGAATTCATCCACCAGTTTCTAGAGGTATACGTGGACGATTGGATCATCTATAGTTTGTTGAAAGACCATGTAGAGGTATTATGAATGATGTTATAAATATGAAGGTAGCGCAAGATATCATTAAACATCAAGAAATTCATATTCGAAACACCATTTGGGATACTATTGGGCCATATGGTATGCAAACAAGGCTTACTAGTAGATCTTGCAAAGATTGCAGTAATTGTTAACTTTCCACCACCAAAAATAGTCTGTCAACTAAGAGCGACATTGGGACACATAGGATACTACATAAAGTTTATCAAATGGTACACGTAGATTAGAACGCTAATGGAGAAACTGTTAATAAAGGATACAAAGTTTCAATGGAACGACGATTGCCAACATGGTCTAGATACGTTGAAAGAAAAGATGGTCATTGTGCCAATACTAGTATTTCCAGACTGGGAAAAGGAATTCCATGTACAAGTAGATGCATCAGCCATAGCACTTGGAGCTATCTTGGCACAACCAGGAGCGAGATATTTGGATCACCCTATAACACTTGCAAGAAAAAAGTTATCAGAATCATAATAGAACTATAACACCACAGAGAGGGAAGGCCTAGCTATGGTCTACACACTGCAGAAGTTCAGACATTACTTATTGGGAAAACACTTTAAGATGTTCACAGATGACTCAACCCTTAAATACCTAGTCAACAAGCCAGTGTTGGGGGGGAGAATTGGTCGAAGGTTACTAATGTTTCAAGAATTTGATTTTGAAGTAATAGTCAAGCCAGGAAAATTGAATGTAGGACCTGACCACCTATCAAGGGTCATAAACGAAGAATAATCTATGAATTTAGAGGACAACTTACCAAATGCACAATTATTTTCAGTCCATATCGCTGATGAATAATTTGTAGATATCATACAATACTTGAGCACAGGTATTGTGTTGCAAGAATATAACACCACGCAGAAGAAAAACTTGGTAGTTCAGGCCGTAGACTATCAACTAATCATAAGACACTTATACAAAATGGGTGCAGATAGCATCTTGCGAAGATATGTGTTAGAACACAAAATACCAAGATTTTTAACAGAATCCCATGAGGGAATAGCAGGAGGATATTACGCAGGTAAAGATACCATGCAGAAGGTATTGTGTGCATGACTATGGTGGCCGACCATTCACAAAGAGTCAAAGGAGTACTTCTAGATATGTGACGTCTGTCAAACGGTTGGTAAACCCAATAGAAGGGACAAGATTCCATTACAACCACAGGTAACCTTGCAGGAATTTGATAAATGGGAAATAGAATTTGTGGGACCAATCAACCCACCAACAAAAAGAACAAGAGAAAGGTACATTATAACCATGATAGAATACATGACAACATGGGCGGAAGAAACACCAGTGAAGGATTACAGCGCAGAAACAACAACACACTTTTTATTTGAACAAGTAATCACTAGATTTGGGTGCCCAAGATGTTTTATGAGTGACCAAGGCACACATTTCATTAACCGCACTATCAATGCTATGACTGAATATTTTGAAGTCCATCATCAGAAGAGCACACCAAATCACCCACATGCAAATGGCACAATAGAAGCATTTAACAAAATCCTCGAGAATGCACTAAATAAGATCTGTAATGTCAACATGGATGGTTGGGACCTAAAAATACCAGCAGGTATTGTGGGCCTACAGGACCACATGAAAGAATTTGACAAGGCACATGCCATTTAAACTGGTATATGGCCAAGAAGCAGTGGTTCTATTACATTTTCGGGTACCCAGTTTGTGCGTAGCATCAATTACACACATGATAGAACAAGGTGCAGTAAAGGAGAGATTGCATCAATTGATGAGAATGGAGGAAGATCGGATCTTAGCAAGGCTCCACCAAGTTTAGAAATCAAGAGAAAAATCTTGGCATGACAGACACATCAAGAAGAAAACTTTCAAGGAAGGAGATTTAGTGTTGATGTATGACAATAAATCCATTCAGCACCCAGGAAAACTCAAAATGTACTGGTTAGGACCATACGAAGTCAAAAATGTCATATATGGGGGAGTTGTATAGTTGAAAGACTTAACAGATGCAAAAATCAAAGGGATGATCAACGGGAGCTGACTGAAGCTATACAAGGACAGTCAACCACCCACAATTTGNATGAAGAAACTACAGGCATAACTCACCACTGTGAAAACACAGAAAAATGAGCGCCAGGCTCAAATGGAACCTCTTCAAGAGCGAGTAGAAGAAGTCATTTCAAAGGCAGAGGAAGCCAAGACATATATGGCACAAACCTAGGCAGAGTGCACAGGGTTGCTCAGTGATGATATTGCAGTCCAGACAGTAGACACACTCAAGGAGAAGATCGTGCAGGCTCAAACAAAAGAAACAGAGCTCAAGGAGAAGTTGCAGACGATCACCAGGGAGATCGATGAAGTGCATAGAGGTTAAGTGGTTCGGGACAAGCCACATGTCAGTGTTGGGGGCCTGTTGGAAGTAGGCCAAAGCGGAAAGAAAGGTGATTTTGGGAAAGAAGGCATGCATGAGGGAAGCGACAGCTAGAAGGAAGAACATCAAACACACATGCATGGAACACCTAATGATGTTAGGGTTAGGCTTTTTTCAATGTATTGTAATGTCTGAAGAGCCAAAAACATATAAATATAGATACGTAGGTATCATAGAAAAAGGTGATAGAGAGATATAGAGAGATGGATACAAAAAAAGCAGATGCTATGTAATATTTTGTTGTATGAACTAATTTTGTAAGTTGTTAAGCTAGAGAGGACTGCGGAGGATAGATCTTGAGGGTTAAATCACAGGTTGAGGATCCTGGTGCGATCTATTCCGCCTCATAATAGATCTCAACCCAACTGAGAAGAGTTTTAAAGCGCACGACGATGTAGTTTAAGAACTACTATAATAAAGAGCTAAGAGCCAGATCTTTGTGGACGTATCCTAGGAGGCGGTGAACCACGGTAAAACCTATGTTATGTGATTGAATGCATGTGTTTCTTTATTGTCTTCAGTAGATATTGATATGCTAGATGAATGAGTTGTTACATTTCCTGCATAATCGTAATGACCGTGTATTGCATTAATAAGTTATAATAGAACTCTCAGCATACAGTTCTCAGATCTCCCACTCAATCCTAGGATGCAAACACATGAGTATTGTAGCCATCCATTAAGACTATCTCAGGTGAGATGGCATAGGGCACCCTATGCGCTGCATTGCCTTTTGGTTCACCAGGAGGGCCGATAGTTTTAGAGGCTTTGTTGGAACCCCAAACATACATGAACCCTGAGTCATTCAATACAAACTCAGACATGACATATAACTAAACCAACAGAGGAAGAATGCATAGCTACAATAGAATATTGCAAAGAGATGTTGTGGATACAATGATTCCTTTGGGAGATGGGAATAAAACAAGACAAATATGTGTTAAATTGTGAAAATTAGAGTACCATTCATTTAGCGAAAAACCCAACATATCATTCAAAGACCAAACATATTGACATTAGATACCATTGGATTCCATAGGTATTGAAGGGAAGTAATTTTACTTTATAAAAGATCCATACAAATGAGAACCATGTTGATATGTTGACGAAAATTCTACCAAGAGACAAGAAAACACTATGGAGAATCTTGGTAGACCTGGGGGTGACTTGATGAGCAGGCTTGGACAAGGATCAACGAGAAAGAGTTCATATACAACTTTAGTTTATTATTCAGGAGCCTTCATTTCGCTTCAAGTGGGAGAATGCTAACAATGAAGCCAAATTCTAGAAGTCGTTTCTAACTGTCATGGCCCGCAAAGTTAAAAAGGGAATAAAAACTTTCATGTATGATCTAGAAAATTGTGAATTATTAATCCGTGAAGGAAATAGATGCATAAGAAATACTTCAGGTCTTTGAAGGATATAGATACTAAATTAAATCTATAAATATGTAATTCATGGCCATCCATGTGTGCTGTAATGAAAAAGACGAATTGAGTATATAATCAGTTCTTCTTTTCTCCATTTCCCCTGTTTTTCTCCTTCATTTCTCTTTGCGCATTTTTGTTATTGTGTAAAACATTGTTGTGATATTTATGGTTGAACAACACTGGAAATTTTGAGAAGTTAGATTTTCATACTTGTTGGGAGATACATAGTAGAATCCCCAACTAGCAATTGTTGGAGATGTTACACACTCACCTATAATTATTGTCCAAGAATTATTTTACTAATTTTAATAGTCTAATGTTGAGAACACTTCCTTAGATGGGAATATTCTCTCTAGAGAATATTCCCCTACAAAATATGATGTTCCTCTTCAGTTCAGAGTCAGTTACACTCAGTTGGACTATTGGAAGTCACTCATGCATGGAAACCCCGGTTTTATCACCAACAGTTGCATGTGTTTCTCTCACTTCCACACGTGTGACTCAGTTAACTGATGATTGCATGGACCAGTTAACTAGGACTAGGTGGAAATTGACCACTTCTTTACATAAAAGACTCCTAATGTGCATTAGTTGACTACTATGGTGAGTTAATTGTGTGATACAAAGTATATCACTTGTATTGTATCATTTCTCTCAATTGGTTAATAGAAATTATTTCCTCCATTTTTGTTTTCTATTCACACCATTTGCAAGCTGTGTACATTTGATTGTTAGCTATATCTTTTATGTAGGTACCTCAAAAAATATACATGGTATCAAATCCCATAGGCCAATAGCAAGGATCGTCACCGACATTCTTTTGTAGTAACGAAGACAAAACAAAGCAACAAAAAAGATGGATTACTCGTCGAAAATACTTCTTACCCCTCCCATTCTCTCCAAGATCAACGTGCCATAGATCCGTCAGCCATTTCTCGAAATCCATGATATGGGTAAATATAGTTTTTGGTACGAAGAAACATTGCATAAGGATTCTCACGCTCACCAAAAATGTCCAATACCCACTCGTAGTTTAGAAGATAAAGTTGTTTTATCAGATATATAGTTGTCACAGATCCATTAATGATATCTCAAAATCCATGATCTCGGTTGATCTGATTTTTGTAGAGAAATACATTACATATAGATGCTCATAATAACAAAAAATATACAATATCCACATCGTAGTTTAGGAAATACAAATGTTTTATCAGATCTATAGTTGCATGCAACAGATTAGTAGAACCTCAGATCGTTACTCCGACATGTATATCTCACATATATCATTCATTAGGAAGGAATCATTGTAATGGAGGACAAATATGTAGTTATCTCGACCCTTTAGAAACTAAATCTAAAACTTGTCAAAGAAGTTAAAAAACTTCAAGGTGAACCAAAGATATCCAAGATTTGTCTTCAAAACATGTGTGCCTATTATTCCATGGATTTTGAACTCATTTGGAGTCTAATGGAGAAGCATCAAGCTCAAGTTGATACTTGGACCACCTGCATTAATGAGATGGAGGAGAAATTCACTCTTCTCGATGAACATTTTTTTTCTAATTTAAAAGAGTAGGAAGATATTATTGTTTAAAGATCTACAACAATCTCTTGCTTCTAATGTCACTTTTGCATTGTTGACCACTACTAAGATTCCTTCCCCAAATTTTGAGTTGCATGCTCATGGTTTTGGGTCAAAATTGATGCGTTAGATGGGATACACTAGTGGTGGCCTTGGTAAGAATGAATAGGGGATTGTACATCCCATGTGATGAGACCAACAAAACCCAAACTTGCTTTTGTTGGGATTTCATTACCAGTAGCAAGTTGTCTCGATATTTTTGTCGTTCAGACTTAATTTTTTCTAGCACAAGAGTCCATCACACAATATGACTCTTCTATTATTGAATTGCAGCAGCCACCACCTACACCTCTTATTGATACAAATTTGGAGCTTTCACAACTAGATTCGGCACCAACTTCAGCATTAGATTTGTCAGTATCAAAATCTTTAGCATATGAGTTTTTAGAATCAACAAACTCTTCAAGGTCAGCTTTAGGGTCTACAACATACACTTATCGACATCCTCAACATCATGATCAGAGACAACATTGTCTTCCTGTCAGGTATCCATGGCCTTTTGTCAATTCCTCCTCATTCAAATCATTGACGAAGAGGCGTATACGACAACATCTTCGAAAGGTACCAACTCTAACGATTGTTTGTGGTTGGCTTGATGATTGTTCATGGTAGCATTTGAGACATCGTTTAAGGAAATATTACAAATTTGTTTCATCCACGATGCATGGGAACCATTCTCATTACTCTTGACTTGAATGATTATGATGCCTTTACAGTTCCATTCACCATTATTTTGATGACTTTTATGGTGTTTTATTTTATGTTTTGGAAGAACTCTAACTAGCCTGACCATCTTGGTGTAGGATAGTGCCTTAATGTTTGGAGAAGTCTGATTGTTGTCAACTAGTATCAACTACAACATTTCAACTTCAACACACTCATTGAAGCATATTATGGTCTGTCATCATTAGATCCTGCTTCATTGACTTGTCATATTTTCTTAGTTTTGGACACTCTCTACCTGCCACATGGTGGATCTCACATGTCTTTCTCTTCTTTTGATACATTGTATTTTGCGGGAGGGGGGGTTTCCCATGAGGTTTTCCCTCTTTCATCACTTTATTTCAATTTTCATTAGTTGCATTATTAATGCGTACCTAACATGGCCTCTGTTGTTGGGACCCATTCATTATGTATACTCCCTAGTAGTGTTCACAGGGGTGTTGGAGATATTACACACTCACCTAGAATTACTTCCTAAGTTTGATAGTGCAATGTTGAGAACGCTTCCTTAGATGAGAATATTCTCTATAAAGAATACTCCCCTAAAAAATAGGATGTGCCTCTTTAGTTCAAAGATAGTTACACTCAGTTAGACTAGTGGAAGTCATGCATGCATGGAAACCTCAGTTTTATCACCAATAGTTGCATGTGTTTTTCTCACTTTCACATGTGTGGCTTAGTTAATTGATGATTGCATGGACCAGTTAACTAAGACTAGGTGGAAGTTGACTCTAGTGACTGCCAGTGTGCGCCAGATCTCTCTAGAACACTCCTAATGTGCATTAGTTTACTACTATGGCAAGTTAGTTGTGTGATACAAAGTATATCACTTGTATTGTATGATTTCTCCCATTCGATTATTAGAAATTATTTCCTCCATTTTTTTCTTCTCTTCACACCATTTGCAAGCTGTGTACATTTGATTGTTAGCTAAATCTTCTATGCAGGTATCTCAGAAACTCTGTACAACAATTGTGAGTGGGCAATCTCAATTATTGTTGAGTGGTTACTAGGACATTGAGATCTTTAGCCAATTTTTCCCTAACAAAAGGGAACTACACATGATTTCCCCTCCATCATTGTTTATGGCAAGGATAAAAACTACACATCAATTCAATATTTATTTTTTTGTTTAAATTAACCACTTAAATACTCTTTTATTTTTTTTCTAATATGTCTATCAATCTAAATCTTTTTGATGAATCAATGTGAGTTTATAAGATTAAAACACATACATTTTTCCAAGTGAAAAATTCATAAATAGAAGATGAATACGGGGAAGATGTTGTCACATACATTGTTGGAAACATGCCAATGAACTCCCTCATGCGGTCACATGCAAATGCATGCAGCTATGTTAATGCGCATGCATGTAGCTATGTTAATGCGCATGCATGCAATCTATTTATAAACTGCTCGTGTAACTATGTGATCTATTCATGATCATTTTGTATAACTGAGTGATAGATGTTATATATGTGAGCATACCCATAGAGGTGAAGTACAATATGAGTACAAGCGTGTGCAAGGAGAAAAGAGCAGAGTGTGTGAGGAGAGGATGAGTGTATGCCTAAAAAGGCTATTGTAATTCTCCCTTGAATAATGAGAATATCGATAATCATTTCACGTGGTTTTTTCCCTCATTGGGTTTCCACATAAATCATTGTGTCAAGTGTATGATTGATGTGCTTGGTTTAATGTGTGTTTGATATTGCTTATTTTATGCTCTGTTATATTCTATGTTTTTCTTCCGCTACCTAACAAGTGGTATCAAAGCTTAGAGTTTAAGGAGCATAGAGCAAAGGAGAAGAGAATCTGGTCACTGGATCGAAGATCCGAGCTGAGCCAAGTCGAGTGAAGTGGATGGGTTTTATTACATCGTCGCAGGTTGTCCTTGTAGCAAAGTGCAATGGTCGCGGGCACACTTTCAAAATTGTCAAAATTTTAGAATCTTCGTAGGAACTACATAGTGCAAAATGCGACATTGTCGCAAGAACTGCATAGTGCACAATGCGACATCGACGCAGGAACCACATTAGACATAATGTGACATTGTCACGGGAACTACATAGTGCAAAGTGTGACATCATCACAGGTTGTAGACTGATCAAGTGCAACGATTTATAATCATCGCAGGTGGCCCTCATTAAAGGTGTGACGATCTTGAAGTATAAGATTTTTTTTTCTCTCTCTTATAAAGAGGCTTAGTGTTATAAGCAATGGTTTTTTTTGGAGTTTTTCTGCTAATGGAAAAGTGCAGAGTTCCAAGTTTGAGGTGGAAAAGTTCAGTGGTAAGAATAGCTTTGTGCTATGGAAGTTCAAGATGTGAGATCTCTTTGTGCAACAAGGAATGCAAAAGGCCTTGGTTGGAAAGTAAAAAAAACCGGCAAGCATGATAGACAAGGACTGGGAGGATCTAGATGCAAGAGCCCTCAATATTATTAGTTTGTGTCTGGTAGATGAGGTGTTGTTTAACATCGTTGAAGAGATGAAAACAAAAGGTTTGTGGACCAAACTTGAAAGTCTGTATATGAAAAAGAACTTTTCAAACAAAATCTTCTTGAAGAGGCAGTTGTACAACTTGTAGATGAAAGAAGGTACAAAAATTGTTGATCACTTGAATTTTTTCAATACTCTGATTTGTTAATTAACTAATATGGAAGTAAAGTTCGAAGATGAGGACAAGGAAGTTACACTACTGTGTTCATTTCCTTAGTCTTGGGACCATCTGGTCACAACTGTGTGGTTTAACACAACATATGTCATTGATTATGACACTTTTGTGGGAGTTTTGTTGTCTTAGGAGATAAGGAAAACATTCGGTAAAGAAACCTCAACAATAGAAGCAATGGTGGTCAGAGGTCGATCTATAGAAAGAGGTAAAAGTCAGAGGGGTACGTCAAGGAATAATTCAAGAGGAAAGAAGAGTAAGCAAAAATGTTGGTTCTTTGGAAAATATGGGCATCTCAAGAAGGATTTCTGGAAAAGACATAATGCATCCAAGGAGGACTCCACAAAAGACTCAAAGGAAGCTAATGTAGCAGAAACAAGTTCATGTATGGTTGATGAGGTATTGTCTACTTGTGATGTTTCACATCAACATCAACATTGGTTGTTAGATTCTGGTGCGTCCAACTACATGTGTCTTCATACAAATTAGTTCTCAACTTACCAATCTATTAATGATGGTGTTGTTTTTATGGGAAATGATTTTTTCTTGTAAAATTATTGGAGTTGGTAGCGTTCGGATTAGAATGCATGATGGTTCTGTAAGAACATTAACAATTGTAAGACATGTACTCGAACTTATAAATAACATGATATATTTGGGAGTTCTATATTTTGTTGGTTGCAAGTGTACAACTCAAGGTAGAGTACTGAAGGTGTCCAAAGGCATCTTAGTAGTCATGAAGGAAAAGAGGATCAGGAACCTTTATCACCTTGAAGGAAGGACGGAGGTAAATCAAGCAGTGGTAGAATATGAAGATGCAAGTGATTATGTTTGTTTATGGCATCAATGTTTGGGTCATATGAGCAAGAAACGGATTAAGGTGCTAGTTGATCGTAAGTCACTTCCAAGTTTGAAGTTTCTGAATTTGAATTTCTGCAAGTATTGTGTTTTTGGAAAACAGTGTAGACATAATTTTAAAGAAGGAAGGAATATAAGCTAAGGTATCCTTGATTACATTCATTCATATGTTTGAGGACCACCCCATATAGTTTCTCTTGGAGGATCGTCATATTTTGTGAAATTTATAGATGATTACTCTAGGAAGGTTTGGGTCTATTTACTTAAAAGAAAAGCTTATGTATTTAATACTTTTAAGCAATTCAGAGATTTGGTTGAAAAGAGAACTGCCAGGTCAATTAAGTGTTTAAGGATAGATAATGGAGGTTAGTTCACATCTTTGGAATTTCAGAGCTATTGCAAGGAAGTTGGGATCAAAAGACAGAAGACCACGATTTATACTCCTCAGTGGAATGGTGTTGTTGAACGCATGAATAGAACTCTTCTAGAGAGAGCATGAATCATGCTCAGTAATGCCAAGATGCAGCATGAATTGTGGGCAGAAGAAGTTCTTATAACATGTTATCTGATAAATCGGTCACCACCAACTGCAATAAACTGTAAGAATCCAGAAGAGGTATGGACAAGTCATTCATGTGATTTTTCAAATCCGAGAATATTTGGTTGTGATGCTTATGCTCTTATTTCTAAAGATCAACGTTCTAAGTTAGATCTTAGATCAAAGAAATATTTCTTTTTTGGTTATGGTGATGGAGTTAAGGGGTACATACTATGGGATCCTACTGCCCACAAACTCATCATAAGAAGAGATGTAGTATTTGATGAATCCTCACTCTTAAAATCATATTTGGTAGATGTTGAAGTGAGACAAGAACATGTACCACAAGTTCAATAAATTCAGTTGGAAACTCAACCATCTTCATAAAGGAAGGAGCTTGAAGAAGTTATAGAAGAAGAAGATGAAGATGTAGATGCATAAAATATCCAGGAAAGTGAGAATATGCCTCAACCATCTTTGAGGATATCTTCACAGGTCAAGAATCCTCCTACAAGGTATGACGATTATGTTTCATTTGTGGCTTTAGTTTCTATTGATGGAGATCCTAGTTGTTTTCAGGAAGCAATTAAGGTATCTGAAAGTGCTCAATGGAAGAAAGATATGAAAGAATAAATGGATTCCTTAGAAAGGAATAAATAATGGGACCTAGTAGAACTTCCAAAGAACGGGAAGTTTGTCGACTGCAAGTGGGTCTACAAACTGAAAAAGGGTGTTGATGATAAAGTAGAAAGGTATAAAGAAAGACTAGTAGAGAAAGGGTATTCTCAAAAGGAAGGTATTGATTTTCATGAGATATTTTCACCAGTTGTGAAGCTTGTTTCAGTTCGTATTATGTTATCACTAGTTTCTTTACTTGATATTGAATTAGAGAAGCTAGATGTTAAAACAACATTTCTACATGGATATTTAGATGAGTATATATATATATATATGGAAAAACTAGAAGGGTTTGTTTAGGATCACAATAAGAGGTTTGTTTGTAAACTCAAGAAGTCATTGTATGGCCTGAGACAATCTCCCAAGCAATGGTACAAGAAGTTTGATTCCTTCATGGTGAGCCTAAATTTTATAAGGAGTGAATATGATCATTGTGTTTACTTTTAAAAGTTGGAAAATGGCATGTTCATTATTTTGGTGTTATATGTTGATGATATGCTTGTGGAAAGCAAGAGCATGGTCGAAATCAATAGGTTAAAGGCTCAATTGGCTTGGGTGTTTGATATGAAGGATCTAGGAGCAACAAAACAAATATTAGGCATGGAGATACACATAGACAGGAAAAATGGTAAGTTGTGGTTATCACAACAGAAGTAGGTGGAGAAAATACTTATGAGATTCGGTATGAATAATGTGAAATTCGTACAGATCCCTTTGGCTTCCCATTTTAAGCTTTCATTAGGTTTATTTCCTAGTATTGACGAAGAAAAGAATGATATGTCTCATGTACCATATGCTAATGCAATGCGAAGTTTGATGTATGTGATGGTGAGTACTAGACCAGACATTTCACATGTAGTTGGTGTTGTCAATTGATACATGACAAATCCAGGAAAAGGGCATTGGGAAGCAATGAAATGGATGCTTCGATATCTTAGAGGCACAAACAGTTATTCTATCACCTATAATGGTTCCAGAGATTTAGTTTGCGGTTATGTAGATTCATATTTTTCAGGTGACTTGGACAAAAGGAGATCCACTTCAGGATATGTCTTTACTCTTGCAGGAGGACCTATTAATTGGATGTCAAAACTTCAAAACGTAGTCGCTTTATCCACTATGGAGGCAGAGTATGTGGCTGCTTCACATGCATGCAAGGAGGCAATTTGGTTACAAGGTTTATTGGGTGAGTTTGGAAGGATGCAGGACAAGGTGAAAGTATTTTGTGATAGCCAAAGTGTTATTCATTTGGCTAGAAATCTAGCTTATCACAGTAAGATGAAGCATATTTCTGTTAAGTACCATTTTGTAAGACAGATTGTTGATGAAGGTCGAGTGTCTTTGGAAAAGGTCCATAAAAAAGTGAATTCTGCAGACATGTTTACGAAACTAGTTTTGTTAGAGAAGCTACAATGGTGCTTGGCTTTTCTTGGCTTGCAGAAAAGGTGATGAATTAATTAAGGGCATGATATATCAGGTAAATTGTTGTCAAGGTGGAGATTGTTGGAAACATGCCAGGGAATTTCCTCATGTGGTCACATGCACATGCATGCATCTATGTTAATGCGCATGCATGCAATCTATTTATGAACTGCTCATGTAACTTTGTGATCTATTCATGATCAGTTTGTATAATTGAGTGATAGATGTTATATATGTGAGCATACCCATAGAGGTGGAGTACAATGTGAGTGCAAGTGTGTGCAAGGAGCAAAGCGTAGAGTGTGTGAGAAAATGATGATTGTATGCCTATGAAGAGTATTGTAATTCTCCCTTGAATAATAAGAATACCGATAATCTTTGCTCATGGCTTTTTCCCTTATTGAGTTTCCACATAAATCACTGTGTAATTGTATGATTGATGTCCTTGGTTTAATGAGTGTTTGATCTTGCTTATTTTATGCTCTGTTATATGCTATGTTTTGTTTTCCATGCCTAACATACATCACATTACATTAAAAAAAAAATACAAGTAGACTCCATTTTTGTTTATTAAGAAATTCTAGACTTTATTTTTATTTATTATTAAATTCTACTTATCATATTTATGAATATATTAACAAATTGTGGATATAGAATTACAGATTGTATATAGTTTAAATATGGTAAAGGTTATTGAGATTATTAAATGGATTTCATTAAATTCTAAAATTTCGTGTTAATTTTCAACAAAATTCATTTCAAATTTCAAATAAGACAAATTCGAAAGGATCAAAATATTTTGTGGAGATTAATTAGTTTTTGTTAGAGTGACAAGCAGCCCAAATTTTGTCAAATGCCAATTAGCCAAATTCATGGTTAAAAATTCAAGAAAGCGTAAGAGCATGTGGCTTTGTTATCCTACTAACTGTGAGAAATTCAGAGTATATATATATATATATATATATATATATATATATATATATATATATATAAACAAAGCGCACTTTGAAAACTGTTATTATGATGATTAAAGTTGACAGGTTCTTATTAGGATATTAATTCATTACTCTTGGAGGAAGAAAATCCTCAGATATCTAGGATATACATTTATTTTGATTGCAGGAAGAAAATCCTCAGAGATCTACGATATACATTTATTTTGATGGCAGGAAATGGAAGATCCATCTTTTTCAAGAAAGGAATTTTCATCCAGAACCTTGAGGCATCCATCAAGGTAAGGGATATAATGGGTTCAATTTATGGTAGTGAGAGTGATGATTATGTTAGAGATTTTAGAGTATCCTAATGCACTCTTTACAATTCATCCGTTTGAATTGTTGAGATTCATCTCAGCTAATCCAAGTTTAAAATGCAGTACAGTTCAG
>JASDQU010013459.1:32188-57250 GCA_032191745.1 Picea mariana | reverse complement strand
TAGTGTATGATGAATCCCCTCTCCTAAAATCAAATGTTGTAAAAGTTGAACTGAAACATGAACAAGTACCACAACATCAGGAAATTGAATTGGAGACTCAACGATCTATAGAAACAAGGGATAAAGAAGAAGCTTATGAATAAGAAGAATATGTGGAAACACCACAACCATCCCTAAGGATATATACATGGGACATTAATCCTCCCAAGAGGTATGAAGATTAGGTTTCATCTATTTCTTTGATTACTAATGATGGGGAACCTTCTTGTTATCAGGAAGAAATGGATGATGTTGAAAGTGTCAAATGCAAAATAGTCATGGAAGAAGAAATGGATCCCTTAGAGAACAAGAAAACATGGGACTTGGTAGAAATCCCTAATTACATAAGAGTGGTTGGGTGCAAGTGGGTCTCCAAATCGAAGAAGGGTGTTGATGGTAAAAATAAAAGATACAAAGCTAGACTTGTTGCAAAAGGGTATTCTCAAATGGAAGGTATTAATTTCCATGAAATCTTTTCATCGTTTGTTAATCTTGTTTCCATTCGTGTTATGTTAACACTAGTTGCTTTATCTAATCTAGATTTGGAGCAGTTAGATGTTAAAACAACTTTTTTGCATGGAGATTTGGATGAGTATATATATATGGAACAACCGGAAAGTTTTGTTCAAGATCACAAGAGAAGATTTGTTTGCAAGCTCAAGAAGTCATTGTATGGCCTAAAGCATTCTCCCAGAAAATGGTACAAGAAGTTTGATTGCTTCATGGTGAGCCAATTTTTTTCTAGAAGTGAGTATGATCATTGTATTTACTTCAAAAGTTTCAATGGCATATTCATTATCTTAGTGTTATATGTTGACGATATGCTTGTGGCAAGCAAAAGCATGGTTGAAATCAACAAGTTAAAGGATCAATTGGCTAGGACTTTTGATATGAAGGATATAGGAGAAACAAAATGAATTTTGGGCATGGAAATACACAAAGACATAAAAGTTAGCTATATTTGGTTATCACAATAGAAGTATGTGGAGAAAATACTCTTAAAGTTCGGGATGAATGTTGTGAAACCTATGAATGTCCCTTTGGCTTCCCATTTTAAGATTTCTTCATAATTATGTCCTAGTAGTAACAAAGAAAATAATTGTATGTATCGTGTACCTTATGCCAATGTAGTAGGATGTTTAATATATGTGATGGTATGTACTAGATCGGATATTTCACATGCAGTTGGTGTTGTCAATAAATACATGGAAAATCCACGTAGAGAACATTGGGCATCAGTGAAATGGGTGCTTCAGTATATCATAGGAACAGGTGATTATCGCATCACTTTTGATGGTTTTAGTGATACAGTATGTGGTTATGTTGATTAAGATTTTGTAGGTGAATTGGAAAAGAGGAGGTTCACTTCAGGTTGCGTCTTTACTTTTGCAAGAGGATCCACTAGTTGGATGTCAAAGATTCAAGAAACAATTGCTTTATCCAATACCAATGTAGAATATATTGATATCTCACATGCATGCAAAGAGGAAATCTAGTTAAATGGTCTTTTGAGTTAAGTTGGAAGAGTACAGGACCATGTGCATATATTATGTGATAGTCAAAGTGATATCCATTTGGCCACCAATCCAGCTTATCACATGAAGACTAAACATATCGATGTCATGTACCATTTTGTAAGAAAAAATGTTAATGGAGGTGAATTAGCTCTTAAGAAGGTCCATACCCATAAAAATTGTGCATACATGTTTACAAAACTAGTACCATTACAAAAGTTGTTATGGAGAATGGCTTCTCTTGGCTTGTATAAAAAATGATGATTGAATTTGTTGGGCGATATTGGGAAATTTTTGTCAAGGTGGAGATTGTTGGATGGTAGCAACTCATCCCCAATGGTTACACTCGTTTATATTTCCTCTGACACAGCTACAATTTCCAAACGTTTGGTGCTTCATCTCCCTTATTGTAGTTTGGTTAAAATGATAAGCCCGGGAGGTGCTTTGCAGATGTATTTTTGTAACCTTGTTTTTCTTCATTGTTTTAAGATAGAAATCAATAATGATAGTATGCCCCCATTTTATTTATTATTTTTTTGTTCATTTTGTTCCTTTTTCTGCCCATTAACTCTATGCTTGCAGATCCTCTAACGATCCTCTAATTTGCAATCTCTTTAATTTTCTCCTTTTGTAGGCTATGTTTCTTAATAGGTTGACATATTGATTTATAATAGGTTTTCCCATTGTATAAAAAAAAAATTAAAGTTGTGTCTCTAGTAAGTTGATATCACTATACGTAGTCAAATGGAACATGAAACTTGAACTACTGAGAAGGAAAACGTAATGATCGAGCTTGTAGAGCTAAAAAAAACAAATAAATCCATTTTAAGTATTTTTTTTCCATTTTATTATTAAATTATTAACATAGGTTTTCTTAACACGTTTGTCCTGGATGAATCTTAGAAAAAGAACTTCAGAAGTTTATACAATGGTTGGAATTTAACTTCAGATTCAGAGTTGAGATCAAATTTAAATTTTGTACGTCCAGTGGGCTTGAAAATAAAAACATACTATGTAAACAAAGGCCGTAAAAAATTCTTCAGAAAATAGGGATGGATCTAGCATCTTTGAAGACTAGAAAAATTTCAATACTATCATGGAAATTAATTGAAGAATATGTTATGATAGAGATGCAAATATGAAAGAGACTTACACAAAACTTCAACTACCAACAAGCAAACAAAAAACGAAATATTTGGCGGGCGGTAAGGTAGATCCTTCCCACCCAGTAAGGTCCTTATCAACCACCCTTCTAACGCGAAATATTAGGGCATCACTAAATTTAAATTAACCAAATAAACAATTTAATTTATATTTAAGATTAAACTATAAAACATTAAATTACAGATTATGAAAAATTGAAACCCCATACCTATAAATGAATTTGAAAAATAACTAACAAGAACACAAATCCTTGATCTCGATTGATTTTTTACTCTAAATATGTTGCAGTGAAAAACAATCAACCTCACACCTAGTGATGGAAAAAAATTGTCCCCTTTGCTTGAAAAGGGGGAATACGATTCCAAATATGTGTGGTATGCTGGAAAAATAGGTGAATATGATTCCAAAATTCTCTTTCCCTCTTGAGAATAGGCAAATATGGTTCCTTATGCCATATATGGTGTGGCTGTTTATACCCAAAACTAATAATACGGTTTTGAAATAAGGTGAAATATGAGATATTTAAATAATATAAAATATTCACGGACCTCAAAATATTATCCTAAAAATTGGTCTTTTGGCTACATTTCACCCCTAAAAAATACCCTATGCATGAGGTAATTGAAAAGGGAAAAATTTTCAACTAGCAACTATATTATTGAATACATTCGCAGAAGTTATAGGAAAGGTTCAAATATATGCACTCATAGGAATCCCAAAGTTTTATGTCTTCCTATTTGTTCGATGTTGTTTGTGCCTCTAACACATTCACATGATTATGATGGTATTGGTCTCAAGAACAATCCCCTACTCGTATTTGTTTCTAGGTTTTGTGGAAGAACATATATAAATACCAATTTTCCCTCATTTGTGATGTCTTCCTGGCATGATTGTATGAGCTTATGTTTTGTAAACCTTTCCCAAGGATATCTCTAGAAGACATAGAGGTACTGAAGGAAATTGGATATTGATACCTAGATGAATATCATACTTATATTATTACTTGGGTGTTATTTAAGATCCACATACTCTTCTAGTATATGTGCCAAACAAGTTTTTCATTTAGAAAATTTGATACCAAACTACTTTGCATGGTTTGTAGCATCTCCAGCCCTAAGTTGGGCCATGACACGCAAATTTTTCCTCTTTGATACCAATTTAATGTCCCCATTACTAGTAAATTCAATAGAATTAACTCTGATGTCATTTAATTAACAGTATGCCCTGCATATGAACAGAACTATGCAGTAGTAAACAACATGCAAAACAAGCATAAATATGTGCAATAAAATATACATAATTTATATAAGCATTCACACAATAATTATAACAAACACATAGAAGACACTTATCTTTTGTGAATCACCAAATGGATGCAGACCTCAGACCTTCCTCCCAGCCATAGACTTTATCGCTCATAAACTCTCAACAATAGGTCACCCCTGATTTGGGGCTAAAAGTCCACTAGGGCCAAGGCTTCTTAAGCTAGAATAAGGTATGACAAATAGCCAAATTAAGCTCAAGTCAAGGTGCCAACTTCATCAAATATCCTACAACCTCTCATTTCCCACAACCTATCCCACCTCGGGAGTGTACACCTTCTCTTCTCAACAGTCCTTCAGTTGTCCCACTTCCCTTTCGGGGCTTCAATAACAGGCCAAAAAAAAGTATCAGAGCCCTGTATCTACTTCCTAACACATAGGGAAAACAATTCCCAGTAATTCTCTCACCCAGAGAGAATGATCATAGGCCTAGAAACCTACTTCTTCATCTCAAACTACCCAGGTTTACTGGTTAGAATCAGCTCCAAGCGCCGCTAAGTTACAAGTACCAATGGTGGATGGAAGGAAGGTACAAATGGTAGGAATGATTGTGAGAATGATGGGAATGATTGGGACTAATTGGAAAATACACTAAGTTCCCACTTTATACTTTCATGTTTCCAACTTGACACTTGTCATGATGGGAACTACATGGGCCCCACTTGGGAATATGTTCCCCACCTTTAGGAACTTAGGATAAGATATCACATAAATTAGAATTTAGGAAATAATATTATAATATTTCCTTGGCTTAGCCCCTCTTCCTGGAAGTTTAGCCCCATTTCCCTCTAGTGTGGAGTTCTAGCCCCCCATACTCTTTTTTTCTGGTTGGAATGTAGCAGTGACATATTTTTATCAATAATTTGAGTGTGATTACATAGTACAATGATAGGCTCGTTGGCCTTTTAGCATCTGGGATCTCCAACCTAATAACCACATAGGCCCTTTGGCCTCAAAACATATATACAAAGGTACTCTGTCCCAAAATATTCTGGATCACCAGCATATATGTACATTTACAATTTGGGTTTGTCCTAGGGGTATCACATTCCTCTCCCCCTTGTTTATGCACTGTCCTCAGTGCATTATATACACATGTACAATCCAAAAATATTCAAAAATATTCAAAAATATCTTTGAATATCATGGAATCTTCATGGAACTCCTCCCACATGGAATCTTCATGCTCCCAGGCTCCATCTTCAGGACTGTAACACGTCCATTGGACCTTTACCATCCCTATTTCTCGATTTTGAAGCATCTTGACTTTCCAATCCAATATGCATGCCGATTGAACTCGTAAGTCTCCTTCTTTCTCGACCTGGATCACATTCCAATCAATTACATGATTATCATCACGCACATACCTTTTAAGAAAATACATGGGGAATACATTATGAATGCACATGGATGTAGGTAGTGCAAGAATGTATGCAACAAGACCAATCCTCTCCAAGATTTAAAATGGTCCACAATAACATGCTTCCATCTTTGAACACTTCCCCAACTTCAGAGAACTTCTCTTGGCCTTTACTTTTAAGAACACATGGTCACCCACTTTAAACTCTCTATGATTTTTGCCCTTATCTGCATAGATTTTCTACCTATCTTGGACAACCTTTAAATTATGATTTCTCTTCACCATCTGTTATTCCATTTCCATGAGTAACTATGGTCCAACCATTGCTTTGTCTGTTGGGTTTTCCCAGCTCACTGACGTATTGCACTTTCTATTATAATCAAACTCAACTAAGTGTAGATAATCTTCCCATTTTGATATTTTATCTGTCACATACATCCTCAACATATCCTCAATCACACAGTTGACCCTCTCTATTTTCCCATCTGACTCTATATGATATGTTGTGCTAAAATTCAGATTTGTCCCAAATCTTTTGAATAACCCCCTCCAAAAATTTGATGTGAACTTGGGATAGTTGTAGAAATTTTTTTCCTTAAGCACACCATGTAGCATGGACATTTATCTAATGTAAATCTCTACAATGTTAGCTACCTTGTGATTTAGCCTCACTAGAATAAAATGTGTTGCTTTAGTGATCTTATCCACCACCACCATGATGGAATCATGTTGCTTCACTTTTCTAGGAAGCTTGGGGATAAAATCAATGGTCACCACTTCCCATTTCCATTCTAGAATGGGAAATGTTTGTAGAAAACCAGCTGGATGTATGTGTTCAACCTTTACCTTTTGACATTCAAGACATCCGACTATATAATCAACCACTTCTTTCTCCATGCCTGACCAAAAATATTGGATCTTGACAGTTTCAATTGTTTTTTGGTAACTTGGGTGCATCTCTCTCAGAACCATATTTTTCCACTCCCAAGAATTAGGTACATATACTCTACCTTTGTACATGAGTATTCCATCCTCCCTTAGCTCATAATCTTCAATTTTCTGCTGAAAATTTTCCTTGTTGTAATTTTCCTTTGTTTCCATATAATGTTGATATGATTTTGCAGCTTCCAAAATCTTGTCTTTCAAATATAATTTGTACATGCTATTGGATGTAGCATGAATCTCTTGCACCCTCCTACTGAGTGCATCAACCACCTTGTTCTGTTTTCCTTTGATATGATTTATATCAAAGTCACACTCACTAAGGAATTCCATCCATTTAATTTGTCTAGCATTCAAAGATGTTTGTCCATACAAATATTTCAGACGACTATGGTCTATCCTCGACTCAAATATTTTTCCCATGAGATAGTTCATACACATCTTCAAGGCATGCACTATGGTTGCCAATTTCAAATCATGAGTGACATAATGTCTCTCATTCTCTTTTAACTTCCTTGACTCATAGCATATCACATACGCATTTTGACTAAGGACTCCCCCAAGCCCTTCCTTGCATGCACCAGTGCACACAATGAAAAATTCATTTGGATCAACAATCCTCAATATTGGTGCACTTGTCAATAAATTCTTCAAGTGTTGAAACGTCTTTCACAATCATAGGTCCATTCAAATCTCACTCCCTTCTTTTGCAAAGAAGTGATTGGGTGAGAAATATTTGATAAACCTTCAATAAATATTCTATAATAACTTGCAATCCCCATGAAAGATCTCACCTATGCCAATCCTATTCATTCTTGTCATGTGCAAGAATTCCTCCATGTTCATTGAATGATGACCAATCCTATTCCTGTAATAGTGATAAAGGAATAATGGGAAACATATAGCATGGTACTGACTATTTATCAATTTCTTTATTCTTTTCCTAATCCACTGCTATCCCTTCCTTTGAAATGATATGACCCAAATAATGTATTCACCTCTAATAAAATGAGCACTTTCTCAACTTGGCATACAACTGACACTCCCTTAATACTTGTAGCACCATCCTCAAGTGTTTATCATGTTCTTATTCAAACTTAGAGTAGATAAGTATGCCATTCAAGAAGGAAATGAAAAACTTATCCAAGTAATTTATGAAAATACCATTCATCAAACACATGAAGACAACTGGTGCATTTGACAACCCAAATGGCACCAATGTGAACTCATAATGGCTATACCTTGTTTTGAATGTTGTCTTGCTAATATCTTCTTCTTTAATCCTCACCTAATGATATCCTGACCTAAGGTCAATCTTGGAGAATATCTTTGCATCTTTCAGTTTATATAAAAGATCATTTATCCTTGGAAAAGGATACTTGTTCTTCATAGTCTCCTTATTTAGTTGCCTGACGTCAATGTATAGCCTCAAGGTTCCATCCTTCACAAACAGCACTGGGGCACCCCAAGGTGACACACTTGGGTGTATATACCCCTTCTTCAAGAGTTCTTATAGTTTCATTTGCAATTCCTTCAACTCTGGTGTACTCATCCTATAAGGAGTTTTGGACAATGGGGTTGCTCCATGCATAAAATTCATAAATAAATCAATATATCTTTTCAATGGCAACCCCAATATCTCTCTAAATACATCATGAAATTCCTTTAAGACTGCATAGTATTCAATATTTGGAATTTTGTCCTTAGGTATCGCTTTCATATGAGTTGCAAATATTTGGCATCCTTTCATGAAGCTTCTCTTCAACTACAAGGATGGAACTTCTCTGATAGTTATTGCCTTTGGAATACCATGAATTGTTCTCAAGTTCCCTTCCTCATCCCAGCAAGTAAATTCCTTGTTATAACAGTCTAGAACAACATGATTCTTTTTCAGCCAATCCATACCAGTTAAGTAATCATATGAACCCAAAGGTATGATAGTTAAATCTTCCTTTGTGCTCAATCCATTCATGTTCATTGGAAATTCCTTAACCAACTCATTAATTCTTCTTTTAGGTCATGTGGCTAGATGAACTAGACAAGGTTTCCCAAGTTTTATTTTTGGAAAATGAAATATTTCCACCAACTTAGGATCTATATAACTATGACTAGCTCCTAAATAAATTAAAATAGCAATAGGTTGATCATTGTTCTTACCTTCCATTTCAATCATATGAGATTGAAATTTAGCTTTCCTATTGTCTAGAGCTGCATAGATCTTTGGCATGCTTCTTCCCATGTACTCAATTATATCATCCTGATCTACATTATGAATAATCTTCACTCTTTCACCCCTATGAGGGAAATATATGTACATGTGATCTCCCTAACAACACCATCATTTAACAGGTTGTCTCTGTTTCCTTTTCCCCAATGTTTATGTCATTCTGGGATCATTTGGAGTTGGTTGACCCTCAGAATTATTTCTGAAGAATGGTGGCTTGTGCTGTAATGTTCCCAAGCCAATTGTTTCACTTGGAACACTAACTGACCACTGATTTACTTATTGTATGTGTGTGTTTGCAGGTTGGCCTCTTAAATTTCGGCCTTAGGGTTTATATTCATCTATTAAGCAAAAATATGAAGATATTATCAATGGAAATACAAGATCTAACCACTACACAAGATATGGAACCAAATAACATAGATCTTACCTTTATTATTATGAAAAGAAAGAACTTGATACAAAGAGGATGCAGATATGGAATAACATCAGATGTCTCCAATAGATAATAGATAATCTGCTACACAATTCTCTGGATAAGAAATGCATCCCTCCAAAGGCTGGATATACAATGAAGAACAATGCAAGAAGAACCATGGTCAAGTTCGAACACCACTGGTTGATGGCACGTCCTGCTGCAGAGCTAAGAAGACCATTGTTTCGGCCCAACTAAAGGAGATCTCCAAATAGCACCAAAATCCACAGAAATTTATATTAGGGCTAGTAGAATCCCTCCATGAAGTATCAAGTTGAGATGCTAAGATCTACCCCTCCAAACTGCTGAAACCCTAATCAAGGTTGCGCCCTCCTGAAGACTGTCAAGCTCAATATTTTGGCCCTAATAGAGGAAGCCTCCAAATACATTGAAACTCTCTAGAAAGATAGATCGGGCCACCACAAGCCACTAGGAGAAGTCTTAGGGTCAGATATGAGGTGTAACCCCTCAAAACAGAGCAAATTTGAATCACAATTGTGTCCTCATTCTCTCAAAAACGTCCCAAAGCTCTAGATAATAATCTAGCAAGAGTAATCCTCACAAAATACTCCAAATCTGATGAACAAGGCCCTGCAAGTAATACCCAGGTGCTATAATGTCAATAGACCTTGTCAATAAGCTGGATCGAACTCCTCTCTAAGGAATGATGTGCCCCCTGTTGGACAACCCTCAAGGGTACGGCCTGTTTCCCTCCTGAATAGATGATGGTACCTGTGAATACTCTAGAATGGTGTGGGTGGAGTGTTTCATCCCCAAGACCAATATTGGAACAAGGTGAGTGGAATGTTTCACCACTGAGCTGTTCTCCAGGGTTTGTGTTCTCAAAACCCTCAAAACTGTGTGCTCAAGAGCCCAATATCCAAATGCAATATAATCCAAGATGAGATGAGAGGTGCGCCCTAGGCTTTATTTTAAACTTATTTCTATTCTTTTGTTGAGTTAAGTTAACCTTGAGGTTCAACTCCTAACTCAACCTCAAGTGCTCTAATCCTCCAGTGAGTTACTTTTTACCTTTTCAAGTCAACTTCAAAATATAACATTGAGTTAGATGAATTTTTCTCCATGTTGCATGAGACTATGGTCTAGTGGGGATGACTATACCACTAGTCTCTCCAAACCTCTTCATCAAGAGGTGGGGGACATTACCGTATCCCCTGCTAGAAATTGCTTGTCCACAAGCAATTCCAAGCCTGTCTCTCGTATCACTTGTTCATTCTCCCACATAGCATCCTCAATGGGAAAGTCCTTCCACTTGATTAAGTATTCTCTGATGGTCCTTCTTCGGAGTTTATTTTCCTGAACCTATAATATTTCCTTCATTACTAGTGCCAATTGCCCCTCTTCATATAAAGGTGGAAGTACCTCAAGTGGGGTAATGTGTTGGCCAATGGCCCTATTCAGGCATGACACGTGGAAAACGTTGTGTATCTTGCTGCCCTATGGAAGCTCAAGTTCATAATCCATGGCCCCTACCTTCCTGTTGATCTTATAGGGTCCAAAGAACCGAGGTTGGAGATTTTCGGCTCCACTATGTTTGACAGAAGCCTGTTTGTACGGTTGGAGCCTTAGGTAGACCAAGTCACCAACCTCAAAAGTATGCTCTACCCAACGTTTGTCTGCTTGGACCTTATGTTGATTATGTGCCCATTGTAGATGATCCTTTAATTACTTGAGTATATCCTGACTCTGTTGCACCCAATCCTGTACCATTGGAGCCCTGCTATCACCAAAGGAAATCTCTACAAAAGAGAGTGGGTCATAACTATACAAGGCCTTGAATTGATTCATGCCTATGGACATGTGATAAGTGGTGTTGCAACAGTATTCCCCCAGATGTAGACACCTAACCCATGCCTTTTGCTGCCCTGATACATAATTCATGAGGTAGCCTTCTAACCATTTGTTGACTATTTTGGTCTGCCCATCAGTCTGAGGATGATAACTAGTGCTATGGGTCAAGGTTGTACTAACCATCATGAACAAATCCTTCCAAAATGTTCTCATAAATTGTCTATCCCTGTCACTAAAAATGGTTTTGGGTAGACCATGTAGTCTGAAGATATCCCTGAAGAATAATTTGGCCACCTGTGTTGCACTGAAGTCTGTAGCAATGGGGAAGAAGTGTGCAAATGTAGTTAACATGTCCACCACTATGAAAATACAATCCTTACCCTGAGCCCTTGGAAATCCTATGATGAAGTCCATGGATATGCTCTCCCATTTGTGCTTTGGGATGGGTAGGGGTTGTAGCAGCCCTGTTGGATGTGTGTGCTCATCCTTGTTTTTCTGGCAAGTAGTACACTTCTTAATGTGAATCACCACATCTTCTTTGAGGCCCTTCCATGAGAATCTTTCCTTTACCTGCCTGTACATTTTGCCAATTCCTTGGTGCCCTACCACCAGTGAATCATGATATGCCTATAGTATATTGGCCTTGAAGGTTGAATTAGGAAACAAGAAGATTCGTCCCTTGTAGTAGATGATGGCATCTATGACTTTGAAGTTATCATCCTGTATTTTCCCATCCATCAACTGATAAGCGAAATGATTTTTGGAATATTCCACCAAGAGGTGGGCCTTCAAGTCAACTGATATATCTTTCATGGCATAAACTGATGGCCTCATGGATAATGCATTTGCAACTATGTTGTTTTTCCCTTTGAAAAATTCAATGTCAAAGTCATAGGCTTGTATCTTTCTTATCCACTTCTTTTGCCTCTCATTTAAGTCCTTCTGTTCCAAGAAGTACTTAAGGTTGTTATGACCTAATTTCACCACAAACCTTGCGCCTACCAAGTATTGCCTAAATTTTTCCAAGGCGTGCATGATAGCCAGCATATCTTTGTCATAGATGGTGTAAAGAAGCTCAGGGCCCCTCATTTTTCATCTCTCATAGGCAAGGGGATGCCTATTCTTCATCAGTACGGCTCCAATACCTTCTCTAGAGGCATCACACTCTAGTCTGAAGGGTTGGCCGAAATATGGCAAGGCTAACAATGGGCATGTGCTCATTACCTTTTTCATCCTGTCAAATGTAGATTGTGCCTCTTCACTCCTCCTGAAATCTCCTTTCTTATTCATATCGGTCAAGGGTGCACAAAGTTGGGAGAACCCCTTAATGAATCTCCTATAATAGTTGCAAATACCAAGAAATCCCCTCAACTATGTAAGAGTTTTAGGTGTGGGCCACTCAACTATCGCTTGGATCATCTCCTTATGTACCTGTACCCCCTTAACTCCAATGATGTGCCCCAAGTAGAGGATCTTTTTCATCCCAAATTCACATTTGGACTCCTTGGCATACAAGGATTGGCCCTCCATGATAGTTAATATTTGTTCCAAATGTTGAAGGTGTTCCTCCCACATCTTTCTATAGATTAGAAATTCATAAAAAAAAAAGAATATTCTTCCTCAACTGCTTGTTGAAGACATGGTTCATACATAACTGAAATGTGGTTGGTGCACTGTTCATTCCAAATGGCATCACTAAGAATTCATAGTGGTCATAGTGACACCTGAAGGCAGTCTTAGGGATATCCTCCTCCCTCATTTTGATTTGATGGTAACTAGAGCGCAAGTCAATCTTTGTGAAGTAAATAGCCCCATGGAGCTCATCCAATAGCTCATCAATCCTCAGAATAGGATACATGTTTTTGATAGTCTTCTTATTTAGTGCCCTGAAGTCAATGCACATGCGAATGGCTCCATCCTTCTTCTTGACCAGTACCATTGAAGAGGAAAAAGGGTTGTAACTTGGTCTAATGTGACCCATATATAAGAGTTCTTTGATGCCCTTCTTTATCTCTTTCTTGTACTTCTTTGAGTTTCTATAAGGCGTGGTGATGACTGGATTTCCCCCCTCTTCCAACTCAATGATATGCTCAAATCCCCTATCTGGTGGCACTCCTGATTGAATGGGTCCAAACATTTTAATGCGTTTGTCAATGATCCTTTGGATCTCTAGTGCATAATGAACCTTCCCCTTTTTCTCCACACGTGCTGAAATCTTGCACTCAGTAGCATATACAATCTCTTCTCTCCTGAAAATGGCCTCCATATGCTTTGTCGTGACTACCCTGGTTGTGTTTCCTGTAATTCCTTTGAGGACTACCTTTCTTCCACTCTCCTTTGTGAAAGACATCTCCATGGTCTTGTAGTTTGTGGTGATAGGCCCCAACGTACTGAGCCCCTATACTCCAAGGATTATATTTGTATCAAGGAGGTCCATCACATAAAAGTCTTGTGCTAAATCATGCCTATCCAGTGTAAGCTTCATCCCTGGAATGTACCTGTTACAAGGTATGGTTCTTCCTCCTGATACCTCCACCTTGAATCCTTCAAACTCAACTGTGGGTATATGCCTCCTCTATAGCAATGTTGAGTCAATGAAATTGTGAGAATCACCCCCATCAATGAGTATTGAAACCTTTTTCCCCTGAAATACTCCTCTCATCCTAAAGGTGTTGTACTTGGGTACCTCATTGATGGATGCCAGTGTAGCCTTATCCTCTGTTACACTGCCCTGACCTATAACCTCCTCTTATGCAGTTTTGGTGGTGTCTTTATCTATGTTTTGGATGTGGACGAAATCCTCATCCTCCTCATTATCCGATGTCACATCAATGTAATGAACATGGTCACAGACCATACACTTATGGGATGGGTTCCATGGCTCTTTTCATGTGTAGCATAGTTGCTTCCTTCTTTTTTCTCTTCTAGTGCTCTCGCCCATCCTACCTTTTCCCCTGTCAAACCCCCTTGGGTCTCTTCCTCCTGAATTCATTGGAGGTCTTTGGTCTCTCCCTCCGGTGTTTAGAGGTGGTCTAGGCACAAATTTTGGTTTTGCAGCTAGGTCTATATCTCTCATCCTCCATATAGCATCCTACAAGTTGGTAGGCTTAAAATCCTTAAACCAACCCTTCAAGGGTTCCATCAAACCCTCGGTGAAGAGAATCATGATTCTAGACTGTGACACATCCTGCACCATGAATGCTAGCCTCTGGAACTCCTCAATATACACCTTCAGTGCTCCTGTCTTTCTGAGTTGTGTGAGTTCCCTGAAATGTAGCTCTGGATCCCCCTGGTCAAACCTGAAAATGAGCCTCTGAGTAAACTTTATGTATGCCACTATTTGATTATGGCCAAGTGTGGTCAACCCATGGTACCACCAGTCATGAGCTTTTCCATCCAAGTACATGGTGGCAAACTTGATGGCATCTATATCCCTCATAGGGTTAAGTTGTAGGTAAGTGATTGTTTATGTACCCATGCTTATGCAGTCATCTTGGCCAAACCATCAAAGTAAGGGATCTCCATCTTCCCAGCCCTGCGCTAAAGCTCATAGTTGTTCTTGTGGTACGGCCTGGGCTTGCTTCTAAATTTTAATCCACATAATTTATCTAAGGTGATGTGCCTCTGAACTGGTAAGCTTAATGAGTTGTACCCCCTGACATATTGATCAAATTGATCCTCAAAATCATCTGGGTGGTTGGGTTGTGTGGGTTCATCTATAAGTGAAGGTAAGTACGGTCTAGGAGTGGTCCTGCTACTTTTCTGTCCCTATGGTTCTCCCCCTCCAATCCTTCCCTCAGAATGATGATAGGGAATATGTTCATGCTGATATCTGTTCCCTCCATGAGATTCACTAGTTTCCTTGTTGGGATACGATTCTAGGCCTTTCCCCTTATGAGTCATCTCCAACAAAATTTGTGCTATCTTTGTTTGATTTTCATCTACTCTTCTCAAGGTCTCTGATATTTCATCATGTCCCCTATGGATTTCCTCCTGGTTTTCCTGCAATTGATTTACAAAGTCGCTCTGTGATACCCGTATGGAATGTTGCAATTCCTTAGCAACCCCTGCTAGTGTTTGTGACTCATTGTCCTCACCTGATCCTTCCATTTTGGCCTTTTCTTCCTATGTCTATTTCCTCCTTTTTCCCATATAAATGCCACTGAACTTTTTCATGCACTAATCCTCACAGGATCGGAGGATCAGAGCTATGATACCACTGTAATGTTCCCAAGCCAAGTTTTTCTCTTGGAACACTAACTAGCCATTGATTTACTTATTGTATGTGTGTGTTTGCAGGTTTTCCTCTTAATTTTTGGCCTTAGGGTTTATATTCATTTATTAAGCACATATCTAAATATATACTCAATGGAAATACAAGATCTAAACAATACACAAGATATGGAACCAAATATCATAGATTTGACCTTTATTATTATGAAAAGAAAGAACTTGATACAAAGAGGATCCAGATCTCAAATAACATCAGATGGATCCAATAGATAATAGATAAGCTGCTACAAAATTCTCCGGATAAGAAATGCAAGCCTCCAAAGGCTGCATATACAATGAAGAACAATGCAAGAAGAACCAGGGTCAAGTCCAAACCCCCTTGACTAATGGCACGTCCTGCTACAGAGATAAGAAGACCATTGTTTTGACTCAACTGAAGGAGATCTACAAACAACACCAAACTCCACAGAAAGGTATATCAGGGCCAGTAGATGCCCTCCCTGAAGTATCAAGTGATCTAGCCGTCCAAACTGCTGAAAACCTAATCAAGGTTACGCTCTCCTGAATACTGTCAAACTCAATATTTCGGCATGTTGAGCAATGAACACACCCTAAAAATCCTATGCCAATGTTTTACTTTTTGGGTACCACTTGATATTTTGCACTGTTTAATTTGACTTCAATGTGAAAAATGTTGCCTTTGCTTATCAACTTGACTCTCATTAAGTCTTTCAAAGTTTTCTTGAATTTATGAAAACTCATGACTTAAAAGGATTAACTTTAAAATAAAGAATCAACAGCCAAAACGTTTCACCCGACACGCTCCAAAATTCGACATCGAAAGGAATTAATAAGTTTAAAAGAATCCTTCGGAAAACCTCAATCTTCGAGTCCCAATCTTCATCGACTATCGGCGAAAGGAAGATTTCATTCACATTGAGTATAAGGTAAGGATATCCCCGATAGCTGAGACCCGACATGCTTGTTAGAATTGGAGAAATCTAAATCATGATGAACATTGCAACCATGCCGAGGATTTTTCCCTGATCACTGATCCCCAACACCTTTTCGGCATCGACGATCCAAGGTTTATTGTAAGAACGCACCACTAGAGGAAAGTCCTGACTTCGACTAATACTTGTGAGTTGAGTCATCGGTTTCCATTGTCACGTGTCCCAAGCCAGTTTCCCCACGTCAGCATCATACAATGAAATCGATCGACGTCAGAGGTTTTTTACAAAATAACATCATCGAAAACACCCGTAACACATTGTTGACTCCCGATCTACCCACTAGGAAAGCGACACGATGGGACATTTTAGCGCTAGATACGTTGCGATCCAGAGCATTTAAGGGAATAATTAATTCCAAATATCACATTAGTTGCTAATTCATGCGTGAATCAAAAGGACCATTTTAATTTACCAATAGAACACTTTACCCTACGCACCTCCGCCATCAACCCATGATGAATTAAATTGTAGAGATTCGGTGGTAGATTTGTTTGAATTTCACTCATCATTGCAATTAATTTGTTGATACGACTGGTAAGTTCTTCCCCATTAAATCCTCTCGAGCCATTGTAAATAAGATCATTCTGCACGCAAAGGAGTTTCAGAGCATTCAGAGGAGTAATATGAGCAATTCAAAAACATTCTGAGGACTCCGTAAGTATCAAACCACAAAGTTTAGCAAGCATTACAGGTATGTACAAGCCTCGATTTTGTGTGTTTTCGTTTCATATATACAATATCGCTCTGTGCACAGGCCCTAAAGGATTTTATTTCAATTTGCAGGAACAATGACTCCAAGAAATCCAAACACTAGGAAATCACCAAGAGCACCTAAGCTAAAGGAACCAGAGGTGGGAGAAGGTTCATCCCAAGGGCCAACAAAACAATCATAATTTTCTTTAAGGCCGGAGACAGTCATCAGAACATTCACCAAGAAGATTTTTAGTCAACCTCCGATCTTTGGAGACACAGAGGAAAAAATAGAGGGCAAGGAAGTAGTGCCACATTGGGGAGAACTCTTCAAGAAGACCAGCAGGGAAGAATTCCCAGAATATATCCTGAAGAGCGACCCCGATACGAGGAATCTTGATGACAAAGTATTTCGTAACATTCAAAGATCATACTTGCACATGGTGGCAAGAAGAAATCCAATGCTCCCCTACATAGAACTCCTAAAGTGGCTCATAGACCACACAGACACGCATAAGTGTTTGATTAATGACGTCAATGGAGAGTGTGTTGGGGTTTTCCATCTTGTAGAGGTGCATAATTATTACAATCTTAGAGACCCGGAAGAGCGATAGAAGACCGATTTTGTCGTCAACATTTATAAGCACCATGACACCGGCCTATTGATGGATTCATGGTGGAGAGAAGATAAAAAGTACACTAATTGGACCTTCGACTGGTACCAGATGACCAACTTAAGGGAGTCGTATATCTATCTAATGTCCCTCATCTATCGGTTATATGGGGAGAAAGATTGTTCCAGGTTCTCAGAGGCTTGGATGCCTCTAGCTTACACTATGGCCATTTCTGGGAGAGGTTTAACTGAGGTGCCATCATTTAAAAACAACTGAGCATTTTCATTCAACAAGCTCAGACGCTGAAGGAAGGAGAGACTCCATCCTTCTACATGGCTTCGTATTTGTTGGATGAAATGTGCACCAGAAATGTCTTTGTCGACATGAATTTGAGTTGGCATGCCTCAAACCTCCCGGTCCATGTATATTTTAGCATATTATGGGAGAACATGTACAAAAACTTCTACTCCCTCATCTGCAATGAATTCATCGCTTGTATCCATTTTATCCCTTTCAAGAAAGAGTGTCCAAGGCTATCGGTTGCGGAAAAAAAGGTGATAGAAAAAGTAGGCCAGTGATATTTGGACGAACATGATACCTACATCAGGGTATTCAAGGCCACTGGGGCACCTCATCTCCTACCAACACACATTCCTGACTGGCTTTTTGTGGGGGAAATCTTCTACCAAACCATCCTGCAAGGTTACAATGCTACCCTAGTAAAAGATATAAAGTGGGCATTTATACCCTATGGATTCCATATAGGTTTCTACCTAGTAAAAGACATTTTTCAAGCCAATTAGGAAGGAATGAACCAATTGGAGTTTTGATTCCAAACCGATCTTTTTCCGCAAACATGACCCAATGGTTTTAGTTTTGAAGCATGCATCGCAAGTGTCATCCTGTTGGCCATACACCCATGAAAAATTTGAAGATGAGGTCTTCACCAAAAATTCTTAAGACTAGGATGAAGTGGTGGAAAGGATGGCCAACCCAAGAATGACCAAGTTTAGAGCCATGATCTTGGATGAATAGGAAACAATCATAGAAAAATTGGCTCAAGGAGCCCTAAGGGCCAGAGAATAAATGGTAGCGACCGAAGTAGCAGAAGCCCCCCAGGTAGCAGCTCAAGTAGCAGAGATTCCCCGGGGAACCCTGGTGCAAGATGGAAGTTTCCTCGAAGCTCAAGATGCATGGGAGAGGGTGTTACTCATGATATAAAATGTACAATGGATAATGGATCAGCTACAAAATGACCCAGACATCATAAATATGCCAAGGCTCCCTGTCGACAACCCGGATGAAATCCAAACGGGACCAAGCGGCCCTGAATTCATAGACCTTGATGAAATTACTAGGTTAGACGACCCTAAATTCATAATGCCACTGGCCAGATCATCGAAAGGTGTTTCAGATCGGCTAGAGACTGTCGAAGCATCACAAAGGACCGGTGCATCAAACCCCTTAAGTGAGATGATAAAGATATATGACGATGATGAGAGCCCAGGGGTATCTCTTGGGACCCCTGTGCATGTCGAAGAACAAAAGGGACCTGAAAAGACATCTTCTCCTATTCCCGACGCCCAAATTTAGGAGGTCCCACAGAAAAAAAGGAAGTCGAGAGTGTCCTAGACACTAAACTGCCTGATGCGTTGGGGACCCAAGAAGACAGTCTGAAGGGAAAACCAACGTCGCACGAGCCAAAGGAAACATCCCCGCAGTAGGAATTTGGCGTCTCAGCGGCCGATGAGAAAGTAAGTAACGAGTCTATCCTCAACTCTTCTATTTCAATCGGTACTCAAACCTCCGATGAGAGAAAGATAGAAGCTGGGCCTTCGGAGCACAACGAGGAATTTGAAGAACTCAATCTTGAACAAGTATACACCATCAAAAATCTGGGGATTACACTCACATGGGGGGATCAACAGATTCCCGAACCTATGGATGAAGTAGCTGACATACATGCCATAGATTATGATAGGAAAAGGAAATATATCATCCAGAGGACCACCAAGAAGAGTAGGATCACTTCAAATTGCTCCATCCTCATAACTATAGAGGAACATCTGATCAACACAGAACATGCTAACACGTCTGAACTCATCGTTGCAGGGATGGAAATCACATATGCTACCTTGGACAAATCTAAAAGAGATGAAAAGAAGATGACTTCTTCCTTGAAGGAACTATAACATTTGCGCCACTTGGATAAGTACTATTTGGACACCACATAGGTCGTGGTGTACCTCAGGAGAGAATTCAAGGAGGCCTATAGAAAGTTCACAGATCAGCGGCACCTATTCACTACAAGGACAACTGAGCTCCAGGAGGACACCCTCATGGCACTTGCGACGTGAAAATATATGGAGTGGTTATATGAGAAAGTGCAACAACCCATGGAGAGAGTCAACTACGTAGGTGCAGTCCAACGGGGTCGAGATAAAGAAGAACACAACATTCGGGTGTTGAAAAAAAGCAGTCTTGATCACATAAATAAATCATCTAAGTATTGGGAAAAAATGTCTCGGGAACCACACCGATAAATTCAATAGAAATGATCCAAGTGCGAGAAACACTAGATCAATATCAATCGGGTGATGAAATATGTCGGACTCCCCAAGTTTGGCACACCCGAAAAATTTGTCGACCTACGCGACATAGTCAAATCACATATCGAGCAAGACTCAGCGTGGGTTTAAGAACTAGAAAATGTGACAGACACAATGCCAGGTCAGGTGCGACAGTTTATGGAACACGCGATCAAAGCTCAGGCTATGCTACAATAGTTAAGTGCCAGTCTAGTCAAGTATCAGGTACATGCGATAGAGATAAGATATATTTATGCGGACCCGATGGAACAACATAGATTCCCATACACCAACACCTGTGAGGAGATGTTCATCAAGTGGGTGGAGTAGAAGAAGAGTCACCCTCTTAAGTGATATCTTGAGATGACTCTTAGACAAACTAATAGGAGAGAATGCCACATGGAAAATTTTTGTTTTACTTATCTGCACTTTAGCCGTTATTTTCATTTGATTTTATGTTATAAATAAAGGCATCCATCGATTAGTTAAAGGTTGATGGTTGTTGCAAGAAGCTCTCATTTTTGGTTTTGTTAAGAATTATTTTGGTGTTGCCTTTAATTGAGAATTCCTTCTAACTAGAGACAATTTTAAGTTTTCATCAAATGCGTGTACAATTGGATGTGAAGAGGAACTATTTCCTATCTTGTCTCATGAATGGATGCAGTAATGAGTAATATCTATTAAATCTATTGATAAGTTATCTGATGCAATGTTTTACAGTTCTTTCATTAATGATGAAAATAAATCTTTGTGTTATTATGTGATTGATGATTAGAGTTGAGTGAATTATTTACTTTCCATTATTTATCGCATGCATGTTTTCTTTTGATAATTTGTATCTCAGTCAGTAATTGGATTATCCACATGGTTAACGTATTAGTACTAGGCTTGTGGTAGACGATCATTGCCTGCACGCTCGAGTAAAGGGTTATACCTAGCTCAGCCTCTTCTCCAGTAGTTTAGTTTGTTCCCACTTTGTTACCTATTTGGTTTATACCAGCTTCATCTTATATCAGTCTTTCCTAAGAGAAAAACACAAAAATAGAACGCCTAAACTGAAGGATATAACCTTCAGAAGAAAATGTTAAGTGCATCGATTATTTCGGCTGGATCGTAAGATATGGAGAACCATTCCACCATTAAACACTATAGAGTCTAATTGGTCCTCGGTGGCGGGTTTGGTTCCTACTGTTTAGTTAAATTGATTTAGGACCCATCAACAGAATTGGCACTAGAAGGAGGGCCTGAAGAATGAATGGTTGAATAGATATTCCATATAATATTTTAGACAACCTGTAGATTCAAAACAACCCACATTCATGGCTAGTCATTCCCAAGATAGCCCACACACATTGAGTACTCTTGAAATGAGTAACTCACCCTAGCCCAAGGAAGAATGTTTGTTCCCTGATATACCTTACGCTCTTCCTCATGATGAATTAAATCAATTTATAAGGACCACGAGAGAATAAACCTGACAGATCAATGCATTATCCTTAGCTCTGACACTTCCTCGAAGACAAAAAATAAGCAAGCCAGTAGTCGACACCCCCGACCTTGTCTTTGTGCACACAATAGAAGACCTAATAGATTTCTCAATCATCTAAATCGAACATCCTCTTAATCTAATCCCTGAAATGCCAGCCGACGACGTCTTTGAGTCAGACGATTTTTTGGAAGAATAAGAATTTAACTCATGATCCGAAGATATGGAAGAAAACAATGACCATGATGAAGAAAGGGGAAACCCACCTCAAAACAATCAACCTTGGCTGGCCAAAGATGCTTTGTCCATCCCAGGGCGAGTCTATAACCTTCCCTGACATCCATAGAAGTTACTTCCTAAATTTGACCCAAAAACCTCAGGACTGCCTGAAGATCATATCAAGAAATTCATATTGGTTATCAGACTCGTGAATGTCCAGCATGAAAATGTAGTTTGCAGGTTGTTCCCCTACACTTTTGAGAATTCAACTTCCACGTGGTATTTTAACTTACCTGTAGGATCCATAACTAGTTGGACAAAATTCCAAAATGATTTGCTAGATAAATTTGTAGAAGAAACTACTACATGAGCTCTGATGGCTGAGTTATTCGTCGCCACCATGACTTCGAAGGAAAGGGTCAAAGACTTTAATAAAATATTTACCACCATCTTAAACAAATTCCAGCCCAAAGCTAAACCTACTCAAGAGTTGTAAATCGAAGTATACTGTAATGCTCTCCCAACTTTTATTTCCATGTTTGTGAAGAGGGATGCCAAACAAACCCTGGCTGAGAATTTTGAAGAATCCAAAACAATAGAGTTCTAAATAAAATGTTGCAAATAAATTTAGGTTTCCTTAGTTAAGAAACAAGTTCAACCCCCTCCCCGGAGAGGACTATTGCTCAATAGGTCCCTAGGGAAACAAACAGAACAGGGTCTTGAAAAGGGTAATGGAGACATAGAAGACCGACAACGCATGGTTAAGAAGTTATGAAACAAAATAATAGACATGGAAAGAAGTGCAGGGGAGGGAAACCAAGGTCAAAGGCCCTATAATCCTTTTTTTTAAATAAATCCCTCATTCAAATAAATTGAACCTCCCCCATCCAACTTAAACATCGATCTAGGAAACGTAGCATCCAACTCTTTCTGTACTTATCACTAGGAAAACCACTCCGGAAAAGACTGCCCTCAATGGTTACATGCCATGAATTTGATGGCCAATTGATTTCTAGACGAAGTCTCCCTGATGGAACAATCAAGAGGTTCAGTTATAAATGTTTCTAATCAGGAAGAGATTGATCCACCAGAAGATACGACCATGATGATATGGGTTCCTAACCTAATTATGCCTTTTGATGACCTATTTGATTCTTAAGAACCACCCGCAGAGGTCTCGGTGGTGAAAACGCGAAGTAAAGGTCAACCTGTCTCAAATGACCATGCTACTACCCAACCTTTGGGAGGAAGATCAACTCTCAATCACCTGAAAGAACCTTTTTGTCCCCGTAAGAACCCTATAAGTATCCATACCTGACAATTGCCCAAGCTAGATTACAACATAGTAGAAGATCTAAAAACGTTGAAGGTTAATATTTTAGTCATGGACATATGTATAATATCTCAACAAAAAGACTTCTTGATACAAGATTTGAAATCAGTAAAAAACCCTATGAACAACACTGACCCGGGAAGGAATCTAATCCCCACAGATGTAGGGAATAAAGCAACCGTGAATGCTTGCTCTGAAGATAAGAAAGGAAAACATTTTTTCCACAGTTCCTATTAACGTTTGAAGTCTTCAACAAAAACCTCCATAACTGTTTGGTCGATTCAGGAGCATCCTTTAATGTTATGCGTTTGTCTATTTGCAAAAACCTAAATGTTGTCCCTCTCAAAAGTGACAAACATGTAATACAACTAGACAGAACTCAGGTCAAGGTCATGGGAGAATTCAAAGATGTAATGATCAGAATAGCGACACATCCTAAGTTTGTGCAAGTGATTGACATCATTGTAGTAGATATCCTAGAATCTTATGGACTATTATTAAGTCGATATTGGTCTAAGAAGTTAAATAGATACTTTAGTACAGACTTGGTACATATTTGGATACCATTAAAGGGACACAAAAATATGATATGAATTGACAGGGAAAGATATTTGAAACATATTGTCACTGACCTAGCAACCCTAAACAAACCCTCATCAATAGATTTCCCTGTGCTAGGCAATTACTTCTATGATTCCTACTTCGGGAACTTCTCCCCTCTCTCATCTAATGTCACTTTCACTCAGAAATCTGAAATGATTTTTCAATAGGAGTTGCCAACAATGGTGGAAGAAACCCTATTGTGCCAAGAACCTGCGTTAGAAATCACAGAACTAGCAGGAGGAAAAGGGGAAAGTAATAGAGAAGGAGAATCTAATACATGTTTCCCACAAGTTTGGACCCTATATTTTGATGGATATAAATCGCAAGAAGGGTCAGGGGCAGGGTGTATCCTCATTAATCCCAAGGGAAAATGACATCTCATGTCTTGTAGACTAGAATTCGAATGCACAAATAACACTACCGAGTATGAAGCTCTAGTAAAAGGGCTAAAGAAATCCATAGACCTAAACATCCAAGAATTGAAGGTTTTCAGAGATTCTGAAATCATTGTCAGACATATAAGGAACACTATACATTGTAACTCCCCGCATTTGAAGAATTACCAACGGGAAGTACACATGCTAATAGAGAATTTTGAAGCTTTCAACATCTCAGCGATTCCCAAAGAAAAGAAAATTCTTGTTGATTCTCTGGCCACCGTTGCTTCAAGGCTGTCATCTCTAGAATATTATGAAGCCTCCTGGTTTACTATGGAATTTCTCTACAAACCATCAATGCCCAACAATATTTCTAATTGGAAGGTCTTTGAAGGAGATGAACATATCATAAACCTTTTGACTAACCAAGATAATTTCAAAGACTTGGCTATTGACAATGAAGTATTCCAAGAACAATCAACAGAGGTCAATCCTCAGAAAAATTGAAGTCCCACATGATACCAAACGGGATAGCTAATTTAGAAAACCTTTTTGATCTAAAGGAAAGGTTTAAGGGGTCTAAAAATGCGAAGACTGGTAGTTCATGTCCCATGTTGTAAGGTAGCTAGAGAGGTAGTTGGGGAGGCGGGGGGGTGGTGCAGAGGTCCCATAGTGATAATAATGGAGGCAATTCAATGTAAGGTGGACTAGGTCCACTATATTATTAAACAAGGTCCACTATGATAGTTAGATATAATAAATGGGTAATTAGATATAATAAATGTAAGAGGACTTCTTAGAAGGTTCCACTTCTAGAAGATTCCTCCTCTAGAATGTTCTTAGGTGATGGTAGAACTATATAAAAGGGTTCAAACAATGTAATGGGATATGAAGATAAATATTGTATTTGGAGCGGTACCTCAATAGGAGGATGCTCCCTCGAAGAGGCAAGTGAACAAGAGAGGATCCATTCCATAATAAGATCCATTGTATGATGTTGCCCTACCTCAAGGGTTTTCTCTATTTCTTATGTTAATGTTATGGTGAATGGTTT